>OFHS01000178.1:12505-35222 GCA_900245855.1 Calvadosia cruxmelitensis
GTTTCGAAAACGTGTATACACGTCAATGGTTTTCCAGTCAAAAATCGTGATATTAAGCGGATTAAAATAGTTGACTCAGACAGAGCTTGGTTCTCAAACTGAAGTGACTGATATTAAGCAGGTTGTGATATTAGCCGAGGTAATATTAACGAGGTTACACTGTAATGAGATGTCTGCAAGATATGCAAATAGAGTTCTTTACTGTCCAGTCCGCATACCCTCTTTAATGTCTGGATCATATTCTTGTTTCGGCAAACAATTTCTGACGTCAGTTGCAACTGAGATATGTCATCCAGCACCCTGATGCACTTGTCGTGATCCTAAGAGACAAAGAATGCAAGAGGACATCAAAACACCAATGAATTAAACAAAGAACAAGTTGCTGCACTTGAAGAAATCGACAATTCACTATAACGCCTCTCATGCTTTCGACAATGGAATTGGTAATAAAATCAATAACCAGGAAGCAATGACAATAATTAGCATCACACGATTACAGATGGTACAAAACATGAATATAAAATCAACAACAATTCAGTGTGGTCCACTTCTTACAATTGACGCAAGTGCCATGGATTGTCGTAATTCTGCATCCAGTTCAGTTAGCTGCTCCTCGACAGTCAATTCTATAAGATAAACATCATGATGTGAATACGTTGTAGTTTGCTGTAATTAAAATGTTCTGTGTGGTTCGGTAATATAAGATCATCATTCACCAACCGCGGCTTTCGGCAGCAAGACGATCAAACGCCACTTCAGCTTCTTGTTGTTTGTTTTCAACGGCATCCTTCCCTTTGTCCTTTGCTTCGGATGTTACTTTTGATTTCTTTGGTTTGTCTTTCCTTGATTTTTCCTTGTCGCTGCAATCAGATCATCCAAAATATGCCAATGTGAGATTTTACAGAAGACAATTGTAAATCAAAATGGAGAACAAACAAACAAGAAATTACATTTTTGATTCTTTTCTTCTAGTTTTCTCTTCTTTTGCTTGTCCTTTTTCCTTAGTTTGCTTGTTAGCATCTTGCTTCTTCTTTTCTTTCTCCTCTCGATTTTCCTTTTCCTTTGATGGCGATGGCTTTTTAGGAGATTCTACCTTTTTCTCGCCACCTTTGAGGTCATTTAACTTGGATGGTTTCTGACACATATAAAATAGCATGACTCAACATTATTCGGCTACAAACAACTAAACAAGCATGCCATTCTAGGGATACTTTTTCATAACCTGTTCTCTAGGTTCTACTTTGCAATCTGTCTACTTTCAGTCTTTGGAGGGACTGCCACAATCATGTGATTTCAAATTTAGGAGGGCCCATGACACTTTTCCTAAAATGGGACCTATCTTAACTGGGCTAATAGCTTGAAATGTATATTTCACTCAAGAATTCTTCCCCTCGACACATCTTAAAATATTATCTAAAAAAAAAACATATCAAAGCTGTGTACAATCTAAATACTGTACACGGTTGAAACTGCTATTGAAAAGCATCTACCCGGACTGAAGGCCTAAAGCAAGTGCTTTGAGTGCCTTATGCAACCCTGGTACTGCTTTAGCAATATGATAATGTTCTATACCTGGCTGGCACTACATGTCCTCTGCAACTTGAATTATTAGTAATTATAATCAGCTGCAACACAGACACTGGACCTCACTAAGATAACATAGCGCTGATATAAATGTCACACAAGCCAACAGCATAATCATCCACCTACCGGCAGAGGTTCTGTTTCTGCGATACTTTCATAGCTATCAGAACTAATGTAAAAGTCTTCAGAGCTGTCCGTGATAATGTTGGACATTTTCTTCACAACCCTGGCTTTCTTTTTCGGTGCTTTTCGACGTGGTTCCCTGGCTTTCCGTTTCTTGGCAACAGGTGGCTCAAAACTCTAAGCAAGAGAATTACAGCAATTTAATAGAGTGTGGATATTTTCATTGGGAAAATCTGCAGGAATACAAATGACCAACACAACCCCAAGAAATGGAAGTTCTCGCTGTTATGCACACACCCATGAGTTCAAGTCAAGTTGGGCAACTGACCGGTTCTGAATCTGAGCTTGATGAAATCGGAGGTGATGTTGATGGCGACTCTTCTTCATCTTCACTCTCCTCGTCTTTGACAACAGCCTACCAAATGTAGAGTTTTAAGAAAGATTTGATCTACATGTTATGAGTCCCTTTAATATGAACTCAACCCTTTAATAATATTAACAGCTCACGATTGTGTCATATACAAAAGTACAAGTTAGTACATGAATGTATACCTCTTGATGAAATAGTTCAAATAGAGATGCAAATTATAATTGTATTTAGGTATACATATTACAACTATTAGACGCATGTATCTTCAATTACAAATATGACAATAACTAAACACATGATTAGATCGACAGTATAATGATCGTGCATAAGATAATCTTGTGTACAAAATGGACACTAGTTCTTCCCGCTTTTAGCACATTCAGTGAACTTAATAACAGCTCTCATGCAAAAGCCGAGGTAGTATTCACAACAAGCCATTTGGTGCTAGAAATCTGGCTTATACAATGTAATATACAGTACCAAAACAAATTCAAATACTAGGTAAACTGTCTGTCATGTTTATGTGAAACTGTGTTGATGCTTTAAGGTTAAACATTGAATTTACAGCTCTGATTACACCGACATACAATAATAGCAGACCACAGAGCCAATGAAGAAACATGCCCATGAAGAACATACCGCTTTTTTCTTCGCTTTCTTTGTTTCTTTTGATCCAGAGGGACCACTCGTAGGTTTAGAAGCACTCTTCTTGGGTTCCTTTGAATCCTTTACAGGAGAAGCTTTTTTCTACAGGGGAATTAATGACGTTTAGCATGTAAAACAGACGTACTTGGAAAGACACATGAGAGTGATATGATGCTGACAATAAACGTGTCATCCTCTCGAAAGAGGAATAACCGTGGGACAGTCAATTTGACTTCCAACAAATGATATCTTCCGCTCACAGCTTTGATAAAACATCAGGTGGAACTTAGGTCAGGATTGCTGGTTTCACAAAAGTACCGTATTCTATTAATCACATTTCTATCAAAAGATAGCGGCAGGAAAATAAACATTGGGTAGTTCTATTATCAACTGTTCTGATAAAAAGCAAGCAAAACGCGGAAGCTAGTATGTGTGATCGTGAGATGCATAGTCACTGGAGATGGGAAGAACTTTGACTTTAAATTCGGCTTTCTCAAACTTCAGTGCCAAAACTCGAAATTGAAATTCGAAAAAACAAAACCAAAAATCGGCTTTGCAAACCGTCTTTTTTAACTAGAGAACTTAAAGTTTTCTTTTTCAAAGCTATCCAAAAACAAGTTTCTGATAAACAGAATTTATGGGAACAAGTGATAGTTTATTCGATAGCCAAGGAAATTTGAACCACATTTTTTAAAGGCGTTTGTGAATTGCTTTCGCGTTGTTTTTGGACATTGACGTTCAAGGTTGTCTATAAATGTGTAGCCTGCCTCTGTGTTGCCCAAAGACTTGTTTGCCTTGGAGAATTATTCTCTTGAAGGAAATAAAAATTATTCAAATTCGTTTTCCGAATTTTAACTTTTGAAATTCGATTCGAAATCGAAATAGAAAATTTCTAATACCTGACTTCATCCTATCTCTAATGTTTTATATTTACAGTCAGTAATACTTTGCTGTCCTCATCTGGGCCAACCAGTGTTCTGGAGAAAGCTTTAAACAGCTTGGTATTCAAGATAAACAACAATGAGGGGAGCGGTTCAAGCCTTGCCATAGGTGAGATGTTAATAGAAATTTGCAGTACAAGCCTACAAGGAAATTATCTTACCTTCGGTGTGGGTGGCTTTTTTTGCTCTTCATCGCTTTTCTGCTGTAGAAAAAAGTTTTGACATGGTAGTAACATAGACATGGCCAGAGCTTCATTTCATAAATGCAGCAACTCCAAAAGACATCTGAGAATCTACCCTAAGAATGTGCTACACTTAATACCTAGAGGTAATTCGATTTGCTTGAATAGCGATGGTGGTCGCTGCATGGTCCAAGTAAAGGTGTGACCTAAGTAGGCTATAGGCCCGGAACGATATGCTCCATTTGGTTCTCCTGCCAGAATAGTCTAAAGGAAATCAAGAACGGCAAATAAGTGTCACCTTGTCTTCCTCTTCTTCTTCATCATCATCATCCTCATCGTCAGAGTCACTTTCCTCGTCAACATGGACAACTTTAGGGTTATTTGCAATCTCATCAAGCGCTTCAGGGAAACCTCGTCGTTTATTTGGCTTCTTGTATTTTTCTTTATATTCCTCATACGGGAAGAGGCAGTCAGCGCCAAGGTAACCACTAGAGATCAATAAATAAAAAATAGAAATAGTATTAAAAGTAACTATGGCAACACATTTCAATTAGAATATCCAATAAAATAAAATGCAGCTGTCATACCCACAAACCAAATTGCTTGTTTGTTCAGAAGACCCATGATTATATGTAAATAACTATTAAATCATTATTTTAATAATAATTATTAAACCCTAAGATAACGCATATATCAAAAAGATTCACCCATCAAACAAACATAAGCACATGTGCTTGCTTTGAGGTTTGAATTGTCGACGTCCGTAAATCCACAGAACAAAATGAAACAAATCTGAGCAAAACTGTAGAGTTTACACTGCCATTACAGCCAGTAGTGTAGCAATATGGCAACATTTTCTTGTGTTTAGAAGCCCCAACTGCTGATTATTATCAAAATCTCTGATTCAGAACAAGCAACTTTCTCTCTTGTTGTTGTTGTTGTTGAATTGCCTCTTGCTAGTGAAGCCGTTCGGTCATTAACTCAAGAAGAAGTAGCCTCTTCCTCCAAACTTCTCAATTGATATCGTTCACACATTTGTGGGAAGTCCAAGGAACACTGCAGCTTTCCCTGGATTCTTCCACAAATCTTTCTCTCTAAGATTTCGTTTGGCCCCTGCAAATATCCTTCCGCATTTTTTTCTGCTTTGCTGCTGGACTGACTCTCTACAGCATGATGTAAGACCTGCTATGTGAGTTTAAGTATTATTGCATAACTACCGGTATAAGACACATATTACTTACGTCTCATGGGTTCCATAGAAGAATATCATGTATTTGCGCTGGGGAATCTTCTGATCTGGACCCGGTTCGTCAATCTGCAATTAGTAAAATGTTAAGACCAAAAACTGCAAGGTGTCAAGTTCCAAAGGACAACTAAAAACAGCTACAAATTTGTTAACTACATACTTGCTATGAAGTATGAAATCCTGTGAAAATAGAACTTGCTAATGAGATCTTGATTGTGATAAGTGTCAGAGAAGTAAGATTGCAAATTATCACTACAATGAAACCTCAACCTGTCTATAATTCAACAACGGATTCAGTTTAAATTGTGCGTCCTCACATACAAGGCCATTAATGGCATGGCACCAACCTACATCAGTGATATGTGTGTGATGCCAACGAGGGACGATAATGGACCAAACTTACGTTCATACAATAAGTGTGACCTAGTAGTTCCAAGGTTTAAATATCAATATGCAACACGCGCCTTCCAAATATCAGCCCCTTTGACGTGGAACAGCTTGCCCAACTCCATTCGTAAATTACCATCTTTGCGTATTTTCCGTCATCAACTCAAACAGCATCTTTTTAGCCAAGCATACCATTGTTAGTCATTTTAATCATTCGGCATCGTTTATTTTTAACAACATCTCTGTATTTTAACTATACCTTACTTTAACTGTACTTATTTTAGAAATAGTTGGCACGGTAGTTTTTAGCTAAACCTGATATTGATTTTGTAGCACGTTTCTTAGCAACCTGGTTTAATACCATTTAAATGTTATGTACTCTAAATCTCTTGTAAAGCGCCGTTGAGGAGCATTGCTCGTTAGGGCGCTTAGAAATACTCAATTTACAATTACAATTATAATGGTCACCTTTAGGACCTGAGAAAGTGACCTTTATAGACAGGTGGCCTTTCTGTCCTGGTTGAGTTCCATATAAACTGTCATTTTGGGGGTTTTGAAGAGTGGCCTTTATAAACAAGTGGCTGCTCTATAGAGGTGGCTTCTAATACAGGTTTGACTGTAATGGGATTTGTTTACTGTAGAAGTCTTGGTAAAACAAACGAGTCTAAGATTTGTTGGACATATCATGCATGCCAACAAGAGACTGAGCAGTCATTGCATGATGTCTTTGGCAACTAGCTACAAAAATTAATGTAGTCTGTCAAAATTTTACGGGTACTGATTAAGCCCTGTAAACAACCATAACCATTGCTAATCTTTTTGTGATGATGTTATTAATAGACAGGGGGACGGCCTGTTCATGTAACAGCACCATAAGAAATAAGATCAAGATTGAGAAAAAAGTTTAACATGCTAAACAAGCTCCAAAACAAAAAATTTATGGCAGACAGAAAGCGTCTAGAGGCCTTTATCTCAAAATGGGTTCTGTCGAATACGCTAGAACGGCAACACAAATGTTTGAATTTGAATAAGCTATAAAGAAAAAATTTCTCAAACTAATTTTGCCAGCAATTTCGACCTGTGTTCCGATCTCCTTATCGCTGGTTATGTTATGTTTACACACAAGAAACGGGCCAGGCGGGCTGGCCAGGCAGTTGAAGTTTTCTACGCAGGCGCTAAGGTGATATAAATTTGACATTTGGTGCAAACTGATAATTTGTCGACTCGTGTGCTTTGATAAAAGCTCAATATCGTATCTCTCTTTGGCTTTTTGTCATCATTTCAAATTATCGAATCCAAAGCAAACAGTTTCGATCAAGTGGCGAGGTGATCGAGCTTGTAACTAAACATGACTTCTATTCTGATCGTCCTATTCCGTAAAAAGAGTTACGGAATGCACTGGTAGTAAAATAGAAGGACAACCAGAGTTTGTGCAGACCAAAAGACGTGCTTCCAACGTGATAAAATGTGGCGAACAAGCTTGCGTCGAAGAAACAGAGACCCGCCCGGCGAAAACTTGCCGGGCTGAAGCAGGGACAGCCCAGACAGGAATCACAATATAAACAATCGACAACATTAGCCCATCCCGGTGCCAACCGGGCTGGCCCGCCTCATGTAAACAGGCCCTTAGATAATTGGTGTCTATTACTGTCTAGACGCCCGACCCCTGGTGTTAAGAGTGCGTGATCAAGTGAAGGAGGAAATGAATAACCAACGCCATGTCTGTTTGGCCGTTTTGCCATTGCGTTTAGAGGATCAACGATGTGTTTGCACAACAAAATTGACAATAACACACACAACCTGCATCTTTTCAACAATTTGCAAGTCTCCCCGTGAAAAGCGGGGAAACAATAACGGGGATACGGGGAAGAAGGGGAATCTGATACGGGGAATTCCCCTTATCAAAAGGTGTAAATCGCTCAATCTTTACGGGGATCGCGGGGACCCCGTGACAACTCTACGGAAGTACTGCACTGTATACAGATATTGGGTTCATGAACTTCATTTTGCCTTTCCATGACATCTATATCTATATTTCACAAACGTCTGTCTGTCTGTTTGTATGTATGTATGTTCAAATCTGAGCACCTGTCACTCATGTGCAAGTACGAAATTCCCGACTTTTGGGAAACAACACGGCGCTGGTTGTGCCCCTACTGGAAAGTTTGTAGGTTACGCCGAAGATCTTTGCCGTGGAGCTTGCCTGTAGTTTGGTAATTGGCGTAGCGCAGCCACGGAAATCTGAAGAACTTGGTACTGAACACTGGTAGAAGTCCTTGATTTTGGCATGGCGCAAGCTTGGAGCAGCACTGCCTGGCGTAATCTTCGGCGTACGAAAAACGAACTTTCCAGTAAGGGGTTGTGCCAGGCTTTCGAAACACAGGATACAGCGCCAATGCCCAGACCAGGTCAAGTTGAACAATGCAAATTGGTGCAGAATCTAACGGAGCCGTTTTCGAAAAGGTCACCTAGAAACTGAGCTATGTTTTCTGCAAGTTTGCCGAAATTTGTCGAAATTATCGCTGTGATATGGGCACCTTGAGTTTTCTGTGCTTGCCTTTGCAAACCGTTGCGCTCGAATGGTTCGAAAGGATCGATTTCAGTCTCTTGGGGGCCGTAGCTCAGCTGAGAAACAATGCGCAGCATTCGAAGCTGGCTGAAGTTGCGTAGCAAGCGGAGAACTGTGATATGCATTGGACTAATTAATATCCATCCAAATGCGAAGCAACAACGCTGGACGCAGCTGCGTTAGCAGCGCGGACCAGCTAGTATTATATAATTGGCAATTGCAGTCGTTTCACAGCAAGTATGCAATTACGATACTTACCCGAGCAGGCCAATGAGGGTACCCTTTCATTTTGGCCCATACCAAATCACCGATCTTAAATGCTTTCAAAGCTGCCATTCGTATAGATAGTAACTCTTCCTTGTCAGTTAGAAGTAATAAGCTGAAAATGGAGCTAAGACGCGGGTCACGCCACTGATGCAAGGGCAGTACTACGCCGGCTATGCTTTTGATGTGCTTTCTAGTACAAACACACGACTTTGAGTAGCTTGTCAAGCAATAGCAACCATCATGTTCAGGGTTCAAAATGGCGGCAAATTTACTAGTGCCAGGCTCCCTGATTACGCACACAAAATGACACAAGTTTTGTTTTTCCGATTTGCGTCTCTTTGAAAATTGAAAAAAAAATGAGGTATGAGATAGGAGTGTAGCAACGAATATTTTCATCAGAACTGCAGGAGGTGATATTTTCTGCACAACTTTAATTGCAAAAATTAGGCAATTAGCAATGCCAAGTGGCAAATGCGCAAAAAGTTATATGCAAGATATAAATATATAAAATATGACACCGCATCAAGCGGGCCCGTTAGCTCAATAGGCAGAGCGTCGTGCTAATAACGCGAAGGTCATGGGTTCGATCCCCATATGGGCCAACTTTCCATTTTTCATTTTGTTTTTATTATTGAAGTACTGACTTCAAGCACGAGGGCATGTTTTGAATCTACTATTCAATATAAGAGATTTACCAGCTTAGAAGAAGGATTGTACTGTCAAATTATTGCTCACAAAGAGAGAATAATATCGTGCAGAAATTGATGGTCGCTTGCCGATAATTTATTTCGAATTTAATTTCAAGGTAAAATTAGTAATTTAATTCGTGGGTCACAGAATAGTGACTCCCATGGTGTCCAGCTTGGTCCTTACAAGTTATACCTACCTTTCCAAAGATCTTTGCTTGAATTTAATATCGAAACAAGAATGTCAACTGTGACGTCATTAAGCCTCATAGAGAAACAACCTCGTGCTGAAGGATGTGCGCCGCCATTTTGATGTTTAGTCATTGCGATTTGCGAAGATGAACGTAATGATTGCCATTTCTTGCTTTCAACCATTCATTTGATGACTTTGCATTAAATATCAAGGTTGGTGTTAGTTACTGCTCTTGAGATTAATGTAAACAGAATGCTGCAATAGTATTAACTCCACGCCATTCTGCGATAGACAATCGTGCCAAAGGCAAAGGGCCTGTCCACTTCGTTTCTTGTGTAGGCTGGCGAAGATTGCGCTACAGAATGCTCATCCAAGGCTTACGCCACGCTTGAACAAAATCTAAACATTGTTTACTGAAATTGTCCTATTTTCTTTGGCTTGCTGCCTTGGGCCAAGCCAGTTACCCACTGCCAAAGCCAAAGCAACCTCAGCGCCGAAGACATTCTGTTTGAGTTTGACCTGTCCTACTGTACGTACTACAAGGACAAAGACGATTGGGTAGTAAACTGGTCAGCTTAAAAGTCTTCCAAATGCCTAAAACGTTCAATCTTGTTTATTGACCAACTTCTGTCGATTTTCACTGAACTTAATTTCATTGATTCCAGGCCTATAAAGCAAAAGCATCATGGCTGAAGCAGCAATGGTCGAGCAAGATCAACCTGAAAGATCTCCAGAATTTGAGCCATTTGATAGCGATTCTCCAGCATCTCCATCTGAAGTGGTTGGTCCTGATCATGTAACATCAAAACCAAAACCTTTCATAGCACACAAAGAGTTACGTTCAGAAGAACTAAACGAAGAAGAGATTGAAATAGGATCAGGTGATGATGATGGAGATCGAAATAATGAACATGAAGACTCTGAAGACGTAGAAGCCGACCATCAGACTATTTCTGAAGATGAAGATACGCCTGCAGGAAACGATGAATATGCCATAAATGAAACAGAAAATGTATATGAACAGGAACCTGATGGACACAATTTTTACGATGCAACAAATGCCGAGCAAAGAGATCGTGAAGATTCTAATGCAATGGAAATAGGCAATTATCCGCCTCAGCTAGAAGGCCATGGAGATGGAATTTCCAACGAGCACGCAGGGTCATCTGATGCTCCTGACTGTGAACCTGTGCATGATTTTGACTCGGTGGATGGCGAAGATTACAGCTACGATAAAATCCAAGCAGCTGAAAGTCATGAACCTTTGCGTGATAACGGAACTGTTGATGGCGAAGATCGCAGCTATGGTGAAATCCAAGCAGATGAAAGTCATGAACCTTTGCGTGATGCTGGAACTGTTGATGATGAAGGTCACAGCTACGATGAAATCCAAGCAGACAAAAGTCAAGAACCTTTGCACGATGCTGGAACTGTTGATGATGAAGATTACAGCTATGATAATATCCAAGCAGACGAAAGTCATGAACCTTTGCGTGATACTGGAACTGTTGATGGTGATGACTACAATTATGATAAAGTACGACAAGTTGAAGACAAGGAAAGGTTATCTCCCCAGGATGTTGACTTTAATCAAAGCAGTTTGAATTACAGAGAAGAGAACAGTCCATCTGAGCCAACGGTCCTCCAGCAATCCCCTGTCGTTGTCAATGATGATGATAATGCCATGTCTGCTAGTAATGTTCAGATTGGTGCTACAAAAACAGAGGCAATTCATGAAGACAGTAGCGATGCTCAAAATGAACCAATTCATGTAGAAGGAGAACTAGAAGCGCCCATTCCATCTCCATTTAGTGACTTGGAAGATATAGATGGGAATATGTCTACCGCAGACACCGCCATTGTCAGTGATATTATGTTGGAGGGTGGCAGCGAACACCATCCTCAGGAAAATGAAGATGACGGAAAGGTGACGATGCCAGACAGCGATGAGGCAGGAAAACCAATGAGGAATGTCTTTGATTCTATGGAATCACAAACGGACATTATCTCAACAGGTGAGACTCGCGATTGCTTAATATGGCGTCGCGATTTGTAATTTTATCATTGTGCTATAATTATTAGTAAAATAGTAAAGTAATAAAATATTATATTACTTTAGTAGTAAAATATAAAGATTAATGCAGTTGAATTGATGATGACATTGCACGGAGCGACATCCACGTCAGCTGTGAGCTATGCTATTTCATTTGAAGTCATGCAGATCCAAATAGTTCTGCCCAGACAAACCGGATTTCTTCTAGCGATCTTAGAAATGTTACTAGATTTCAATGAAATCAACTTCAAGTCAAACCAATTCTAGCTAAGCAACGACTTTTTATGTGACTGTGTCCATTACAAACAGCACAAATTGATCGTGGTGTAAACATGGAGCAATCTTATTCAGTGAACTTTCAATTGTAACTTATCTTTATAATTGAAAACAGGAAACCGCAAATATAATCCAAAAGTGAATACGGTCAAATTATTTGGATTTGAACACAGTGTTTTCCTCTTTGGAAGACTCAATGGGGATATCTAGTAAAGATGGGCCTAACAGATAGCACCACAAGTTCTGGCATAACCAATGGACCGGAAACAATGGCGGAGCATCTGCCGTAATGTCGTATAGTGTGCAGCCACAGTGGGGTCTGCTTTGTTGCCGCATCGCCAATCAGGCTTTATCGTTATCATAAGTTCTGGTATAGACCTAAATCTCATACATAAAACGCTAGAAAAAGATTGTAAATCCTCTTAATACACAGTTTACTACATAAACCACGCCATAAATCACGGTCCTCAGGTAGAACACCACAATGCTTGTATTTGTATCTATTAATAATTGGTAGTACAGTGAAACCTGTCTATAGCGGTCACCTCTGGGATCTGAGAAGAATGACCTTTGCAGACAGGTGGCCTTTCTGTTCAGGCTGATTCCTATAGAAAGTGTCATTTTAGGGTTATGAAGAGTGGCCTTTAAACACATATGGCTGCTTTATAGAGGTGGCTGCTGATACAGGTTTGACTGCATTGTTTGTTTATTATTTATGTAAATTACTCCACCTTCATATTATTAATTTTTGTTATTATCAAGTCAGTTGCTGTCTGTTCTGCCTCACGGATAGTCAGATACATCGTTCGATGTCGCTTGTTGTGTTATTATAAACAGATTTATTGTTTTATTGCTACGCTGAGGTGTCTTTTTTTGTATTGGCAGTATTTGTTGTCTCAGTTTTGACACCGGCCTTATACCGAGTCCTGCCATTGGCCCTAGTGGCAAAGCTAGCTGTTGTTTTATTGTCCCTTGCAGCAAATGAAACCGATGATGTGGAACCAGATGATGTCCAAATGGAAGAAGATGATAATGAAGAGGGGTAAGTGTTATTTGTAGTCTGCAAAGTGTGGCTGTAGATGCAGAATTGATGCAAAGCCAGAAGTCGAAGCAAATGCAGGCGAAACGTCTGATCTCTTTGTTGATACATCAATGACTAAGAGTAAAAGCAAGATTGAGTAGTTGCTGTAGTGAGGCGAATACCCTGAAATTCCTAGCACCTCATGGACACACATACTTGCTGCCATAGCCATGTCGACACTGCTGCTGTACATCATACAAAGTTCTAGACATCATTGTGTAGTCTACGTTTGTGCACTTGCTCACTCAAAAGCTGAGAAAAGGTCATGCAGCAAAGGGATCACCAAGCCAGAAGAAAATTACAGTGATTAAGAAAACTGTAGGGAAAGGACAAGAAACAAAAGCCCCAGGATTACGTCAGATGCATCAATGATACAATATTGATTGTTAGGGTGATTATTTAATTGCTAAACATCTGCCGCCATTTCCTTCCCATACATCCTTGACATGATCGCTATAGCTTAAGATTCGTATTGTTTCATTGTTAAGCTTTTCATGTCATTTGCAACTGATTTGCTTCATTATTGTGATTATCAAACAATTGATCTTCTCAGGCAAGATGTTGGTGGACTGATTGCAGACATTTTTGGGGAATCTGATGAAGAGGAGGAGTTTGAGGTAAATTACCATCTTTGCGTATTTTCCGTCATCAACTCAAACAGCATCTTTTTAACCAGGCATACCATTGTTAGTCATTTTAATCATTCGGCATCGTTTATTTTTAACAACATCTCTGTATTTTAACTGTACCTTACTTTAACTGTACTTATTTTAGAAATTGTTGGCACGGTAGTTTTTAGCTAAACCTGATATTGATTTTGTAGCACGTTTCTTAGCAACCTGGTTTAATACCATGTAAATATTATGTATTCTAGATCTCTTGTAAAGCGCCGTTGAGGAGCATTGCTCGTTAGGGCGCTTAAAAATACTCAATTTACAATTACAATTACAATTGAGGTGCGCCAGCAAATAGCTGATTTGATCTTGTTGTTTAAGCTACAGATAGCCAAAGCAATGATATTATGCGGCATGATTAATTCAGGTCAAATGAAATCATCCGACGTAAAAATGTAGTGTGTAACATTTCAGTACGAAAAGTCAAACCTGTATTAGTTGCGATCTTTATAGAGCAGACACCTGTGTAGGCCTGTAAAGACCACTCTTCAAAACCCCGAAATGAAACTTTCTATAGAAATCAACCTGGACTGAAAGGCCACCTGTCTACAAAGGTCATTTTTCTTAGGTCTCAAAGATGACAATTATAGACAGATTTCACTGTAGTAAGTTGGGATTCTGTACATATTTGCATATAAGACTTTGCATGTATCTGATTGTCATGTAAATGGAATCCAGACATATAAGGTTTTTCTTTGAGAATCTAAGTTAGCAAACTGACTAGCTGATATACATTTTAGTCAATCTCATTATTTTGTTGGCAAACTTAACTCTAGGGGCTTATTGTAGTGTTTCTTCATTCAATTTTAAAGGTGATTCTATACAATTTAGCATCTAGGTAGAAACAGAAAAAACTGAAATCCTTTATTAATTAAACGTCCTCTTTAGGAGCGAATGTGGATGCCCGTCGTGAAATGCAAACGTCTCCTTTTATTTCACGCTATTGCTTCCAGTTTAACGTCATCCCATCAGTAGCCTTCATAATAATGTTTTATACTTGTAGATTGCCTATGTATATGTCTTGTTAAAGCATGGGAGGTTGTGAGGAACTTTCAGTTTTTCCAACATGTCTGATGTATTTTATATTGCCAGGGCTTTGCAGATGAAGAGTTGTATCCCCAGAAGACGGGTAAGGGTAAAGCAAACTTGTGTTTTGAATTGTTAGAAAGTCAACTATGTTCAATCTTAAATTATTCTGTGTCTAACAAGGCCAAGCCTTATTTCAAGTCTTGTTTATGATCAACTTGTTCCACCTTGGGTAGAGTTCAAAGTCAACACTGTTGTTAAGGAAACCGCAGACACTAATTGCTGTTGAGTTTCAGGTACCTGTTAATCAATGACTTATCTCATTATGTTTGCAATGTTTAGCAATTTTCAAAATAGAAATTAACTTTGTCAAAATTAGGAATTATATAAAAATAAAATTATGTCTTCTTGCAGAGACATTTTCCCTTGACGATGTTTATGCATTAGCGATGTATTTCTTCTACCTTGTGTATAATATACTAATGTTTAACTGTTTTAGTATGAAACATATTACCCTGCTTTATCTGGTCAGATCTAAAGTTGTGGAAAGCTTTCAATCCAGGGAATGATTTTGTTGATATTTAGCTCTTTGAGTACAACGACGGCATTTACCAGTAGTTTTTTATTTTTACGGCAGGTGGAACTGTCCAATCTGCAACTGCAGGAGTTCAAAGATCAGATGACAGCGACAATGAGTTGACTGTCCCTCCGCCACAAGACCAAGAGAGCGACGATGACGATCAGGAGCTAGGGCGTGGAGAAAGGTAACGAGTGCTGTCATATATGTTTACAGGTATGGGGTTTTGGTCATCGGCATGATGCAAACAAAGGCCCTGATGGCGCACCCTGTTTTATAGCAGTTGGCATGTGCTATGTTTTGATTGCGCTCTATTCTTACAATTCATTTTCTGCTTCTTCTCAAGCTCAGTGTTTTGTTCTCAACAGGATAGTTTCAGACTTTGAGCTGATGATGCAGAGAAAGAAGGAGGTAGGCGTTATTTGTTTTGAAAATTAGTCATGTATATTTACCATGGGCCGGGCCCGTTGTATTCAGTGGGCCCTGATAGCGCGTGCTTTAGGCCCTCAGTCTGTATGGTGCTTTTCATTGGCAATTTCCAACAATTCTGTGACGTGTCGAGCGGCGAAATTGCTGGCAGAGTTATAAGTTTCAGGTAGTTGTCAAGATTGGTCCTCTGAAAGGAGGGTGCAGTAGGCTCATACTCATAAGGCTGCCCTGGCCTGGAGAGATAGCCATTGGTATCCAATTTTCCACACAGTTTGTTTGACGCGTCCAACCCAACAGAACACTAAATAACTATTTTGTTATTATGATATAGACAAGCTGATTTTTGTCTGAAACATGTTTCAAGTCTTTTTGAGAATGTTCGCCACTGTTGTATAGTGATGACTCCTTTTGCAGGTCTCGCTTTGATGTGCATTTCACAATGTCTTATGTTGTTTGTTGTTCTATAGATGAGTGCCAGTCGACGAAGATCCAAAAAGGTTTGCACATGCTTGGGCTGCTGGGTCTGCTCCTTAGAACAATTGAAATCATTACCAGCTTAGCAACTCCTATCACATTATATTATTGTTTTGACAAAGTCTACCGTATTGAAAGAGTTAACGTTTACATAGGTGTTGTTTGTGCTCGAAAATTGTTGCACAGTTTTGCTCCAGTAGTGGATAATCAACTTTGGCTTCTCGGTTCATCCAATTAGCTGGATATGACAATCTCCCAATGTTGTCCAATTGAAAAGGTCAGCTATATATGCTTATATTGAGCAAGCTCATTGGTAAGATAGGGGTGTGATAGGGTTAGGCCCAATATTGAGCATTGTAATTTTATTTTATTAGTTAAGTTTCTGATGTGCGGTACAGTCAAACCTGTATTAGCGGCTACCTCTATAGAGCAGCCACCTGTGTACAAAGACCACTCTTCATAATCTCAAAATGATACTTTCTATAGAGATCAATCTGGACAGAATGGTCACCTTTCTAATGTTTTATAAGGTCATTTTTCTCAGGTCCCAGAGGTGACCTTTAAAGACAGGTTTCACTGTACAAGCACATTTAGGCCTTTGAAGATTGTACTGTTAGCTAACGGACAGTGTTTTTCAACAGGACTTTGACATTATAAGTGACAATGATGACATCATCGCCGCAATGATAAATCAAATGAAAGAAGCAGCAGAGGTAAGAGAGGGCACTTTTTAATCAATCAGTGTGACAATTATGCAGTGATTTTGCAGAATTCAGATATCAATTGGCTACAATTAAATTGAAATATTTTCCTGTTTTACAGTTGATAATGTTATGTTCGTCTCTCAACGTCGTCAATCATTTTGTATTTCAACTAAATTACAAAATGAAGTCAGTTGCCAATAGACGGCAGATTTCACAAAATAACAATACTTTCTGCTAATTCTACTGATGGATAAAAATGTCATTTGATAGACACATAGGTGTGGCTATGGTAAGCGATTGATACGAGAGCTATAAAAAAGGACTTAGCCATCGATTGATTGGACTGATTGGTTGATAAGTAATCGATTCCTTCCTTTGTGAAATCCTTGTAATTGTATATTTGTTTTCGTTCATCCACTGTTTACCTTATGTCTGCTCTTCGGTAATCAAGCATGACTTTGCAGATTGCATGATGGTGTCTAGGACACTATAAGACCACATTAGAATCAAAAATAAGTTTAATTTTAATACAACAATGGTTTAAATCGATAGAGCTATGCATTGGCCCCAGTTCTACTTAATAAATGACGCAAAGCATAGATCCGTGTTGTAATATTCCTTGTTACAAATACAGCTCGCATCAAACCTTAAATAAAAAAGATTTCAAATGCATTGTACGTAAATTACTCAAAGATCAATAACTATATTTACATCGGACATCAAGAAACAAATGCTAAGTTGATCATGTGCTTACATATTGTAAATTTGCTGCATGTAATAGCCTTATTCACCCTGTAATAATTTGTTTATATGTCAGAAATAAAACTATATCTATCTATCTATCTATCTATCTTGTGGTGTTTTTTTCTGTACTAGGAGGACCGCCTTCTCAATCAAAACGGCAAAGCAGCTACAAAGAAACTTGCAATGCTAAGAACGGTTGTTTCTCATTTACGGAAGTGAGTTGGGTTATTTTGCCTCTCCTGCAAATTGAAACAAATGTAGATAGGAACAGCACTTTTATTTCTTTTGCTGGTTTAGAACAAATAGTGGTTGTAAACAACTATAGAGAATACTACTAAACTAAAGCTGTAACGAAGCCTGTGTTTTTGAGAACACAGACTAGTGCAGTGAAACCTGTCTACAGCGGTCACCGCTGTGACCTGAGAAAAATGACCTTTATAGACAGGAGACCTTTCTGTCCAGGTTGATTTCTATAGAAAGTGTCATTTTGGGGTTATGAAGAGTCGCCTTTATAGACAGGTGGCTGCGCTATAGAGGTGGCTGCGCTATAGAGGTGGCTGCTAATACAGGTTTGACTGTACTGTAAAACCAAAATCCTATTTTCTTGAGCATGCAAGTTGCTTTTCTGTTTTAAATGTTTTCAAGATCTGCCAATAATTACCGGTATGTTGTTCAAAGTTATGCAAGCCTGTTGATGTTAGCTCTATTCCCATCAGAGTTCAAGTCTATTTGCCTTTGTGAAATGAAGAATTTGTAATTTTCTCGTTCTCTGTAAAACTACATTCATACTGTCGGCATTCTCTGGGAACATAAAAGAAGAATGTAAAGTCTGTTCTGTATTTAACTAGGTCCTTTATTTTAGAATAGAATACTGACAGTATGTGTGATGAAGAAGTTGAAACAATGTCCTTCTGTTTTGTTGTTTCGATCTTCCCCTTGTTAGCTTGACCAGTTTGACATCAAGCAGTGCGATTCCTGATTTTCAATGCAGTTTTTCTATTACTCTAATGGTCATGTTTTTGATATTGCTTTATAAATAGAGTTGATCTTCAAAACACATTTATCGATTGTGGAATTCTTCCAGTTCTCAAGGTACGAACTGTGTTCAGTCTTAGTGAAGTAGCATACTCTATTCTTAATGTCTCTGGCAAGGTTTAGAATTTTCAACTGTTTGTTGTCAGGAATGGCTGTCACCCCTACCGGACAATTCACTGCCGCATTCGATCATCAGAGAGCAGCTGCTGAGAATTATTTATGAGGTGGGCATATCACTGGTTCAATTTTTATGCAAAGAGAAGGAATTTATGAATCGGAGAAGCAATTGCCTCGATCAACCCGTACCACACTCGCCCACCTGCACTCAGGATATTGCAAGATTCTGCGCTCTTGCCAGCATCGCATAGACTTGAGCGTGCCAAATGTTGTATGTCCAAACTATGGCGCAACGCGGCATAACGTGACATACTTGTTTACCTGCCCGGAGGACCCGACGGACCTGACAATCCGTGATCTCTGGCATAAGCCCAGAGGAACGGCGCGATTTCTAAATGTCTGACTTCAACAACACTAAAGCTGTCAGCCAGACTATTGACAATTGGATCGATGGGTTACAACAACAACAACAACAAAATAAGGAATTTACAGAATCTGTCATCAGCCATTTGCCAGACAAAATTCCAATATTCGCAAATTTCTGCCACAGGTTTTAGTTGATATGTCATTCCATAATTTGCCTAAATTCAAAGGATAATGTTGCTTGCGGAAGTAGGCTTAATTTAACATGATTTTCTGCAGATTGTTCTATTGCTATGCCACTTTCCATGACCGCTCATTCTCTGTAATATTTAGCATATTACTAATACTGTATCTATCATTTGTTTTGTTTTGTTTTGAAGTAATTTTATTTGTGTAGCTCACATATTGTCTGTTTCTCATCAGTTCCCTGCAATTGACAAAGGTGCATTGAAGATGAGCGGCATCGGTCGTGCCATCATGCTGCTCTTCAAACATCCAAAAGAATCCAAAGATAACAAAAGAATTGCAAGCAAAATAGTTTGTAAGTTCTTCTTTTGCTCTGTTCACAGTTACTTGACAAATAATCAGATTTTGTCAAAATGTAAACATCATACAGTGAAACCTATCTATAATGGTTTGACCTGGGCATAAATGTCCTTTAGAGACAGTTGGCCTTTCTGTCCGGGTTGATTTCTATAGAAAGTTTCATTTTGGGATTATGAAGAGTGGCCTTTATACACAGGTGGCTGCTCTATAGAGGTGGCTGGTAGTACAGGTTTGACTGTACCGTTAGAATATTTAGCCACAAAAGTCAACCCATCAATGAAATTATATCAGTACACAGTACTGGAACACCTTACTTTTTTGCCAAAATACAATAATGTCGAGGAGATCCACATGGTCTCCCAAGGTTGTTGTTCCCGGTCATTTGCAAAAGTGCTTGTGTTAACAATGGGGTAATTCGCTATTATCAGACTTTGTAAGTGGCCTAGCTAATAATTCACACTCTGATTTGTTTCAAAGCAAGGGCAGCATTTTGTATGATTTTACTAGGGAAAGTTGTAGAGATTTTCAGTTTTTGCTAGTAAACATGTTTGACCCAAAAAACCTTTATATTTAGCTGAATTTGTTAAAATTTGGTTCTGTTTTTTTTTGCAAAATTGGTCCGAAAAATTGATTGTTCTAAAGATATTGACATTGCAACGTAAACTCCTCCTTTAGATACTGAACAGCCATTAGTTGTTGGTCGGACGTTGTTGATCGTCAGTAACGCTCACCATTGCTTTTTACCCTCCCATTGTGCAGACTGAGAATGCACAATCCAAGAACATGTGGCAATGGCATTGTGGTTCAAGCTATTTTGCTTTGCTTATTTCCCATGCTTCATTTGTCCTTTGTCTGTTGTGTAATTTCTGCAATTCTTTTCTTGCAGCTGATTGGTCTCGTCCAATATTTGGAGTGACAACCAAATTCACTGAAATGTCACGCGAAGAAAGAGAAGAAAGGGACAAGATGAACGTGCCAGCCAATCGAAAGCGACGATTAAGGTAAGGAAACCCACCTGCCTTAGTTAGTGACAGCTCGTCTAATCGTCATCACCATCAGATCTTAAAAGACCACCTTCAAGTTGTCCAGCGAAAGCTTCAATCAGTACACTCTATGTGTACCAAGAAGCAACTACGTGTATTGAGAGACAACCTTTGTTGGTCCCTTGGTTGATTGCTTCTACTCCTGTGTAGATTGTATGTATCAATTGGAAATGTCTTGGTTGCCTGCAAATTCATCAAGCAAACCTAAACTCATTTGTTATATATAACCTTGGTCAATGGTTTTGTCATTGTTATGTCTGATGCCGGTTATTTCTGTTGATTTTAGCTCTGGTGGTGGCGCAGGTTCCTCAGGAGACCCAGAAAAACGGTCAGTTTCTAATGAATATCGTATTGCAGCAAAGCTGGCATTAAATAGGCTTATAACCTGGTTTTGTACCCAATGTGATCGAACGTGCTAATTGCTAGACTCTGAATATTTATTCCTGAAAAAGACATGTTGTCCGTGTCCCCTACCTCCACACTCATACCATCAATATCAGATTATCGTGGCATCAGATTATCTTGGCATCACTGATTGCTGCTGTAGAACAGTCTGTAACATGCCGAAGTGAAAAAACGCTGTAAGTCTCTTTGTCGCCATCAAAATACCATCAGACAAAATGTTGACAATGATGTGTGGTAGGAAATTGCAAAATTTGAGACGTCCTGTTGGGTCAGCATGCACTAGCTACACAGTTAACACTGACAAGACTACATTACTTACATCTAGTTAATATATTTTTTTTCTTGTTCAAGCATTTCACTTCCAGTATTGAATTGGTGCTTCCTCTACAATATTACGATGTATTGTTCAATGTATTGTTTCTTTTTTTAAACAGACCTCGGAAGCCTGGTGATAAAGGTTTCATTTCGCGTGCAAGAGTGCCAATGCCATCTAACAAAGATTATGTGGTGAGACCTGTGTCTAGCCTTGACGAAGTGGGAGATTTCAGAAAGGTCAGTTTTGTGCTGTATTTTGTAATTTTTAAATATTAATTGTGCACAACTTTTGTTACAGATAACTTAGCTTGCTTACTTTAAGCACACACACGGTCATTTTGGTTTGTAGTGTTAGTAAGTATGGGTTTCACTGTGATGAGTCAAAGCTCTTGTTGAGTAGAGTTGCTGGAATAACTCAAACCAGGTGTCAGAGTTGAATAATGCAAAGGCATGCAGGATCTTTGAAGTCAAGAAGCGATGTTTTCTTCTAGTTTGATGAAGTTATCGCAATGGTATGGGCAGCTTGAATTTTCTCTGCTTGCCTGAGCTAACTGTTGCACTTGAATGGTTCTGAATTGATCAATTTCATCTCCTGAGAAATGTCAGTTTACATTGCGTAGCAAATGACGGCCTAAAGCAGCATATCAGCTAATTAGCTTCAAACATTTATAATGAGGGTTATTGATAGTAATAACACTTCTTCAAGGCTAGATGAAGGACAGTTTTCTTCAATAGAGTTCTACGAAGGTGAAACAATTTACAGTGCAACTCGTTAATGTCACAATGTTTTTCCAGCCAAAATGAAAGTGCTACTGCCACCAAATTTGATATTTCACATGTGGATAGAGCTTGAGGAAAAATACAATCGGCAAAAAGAATTTTTCAACTGAGACATCAAGAATTTGGTGGCAGTAGCACTTTAACAGAGGTGATATTAACGGGTTATACTGTTTCAAAATGTGTGAGACTTATATTTGTATCATTAATTGTGTAATTGTAAACTTTGAATAATATCTTTCCGTGTAGTGAAAATGCCTTATGCAGTTCTTCTATGCGTGTCACGAGCACTGTCAATCGCTGATTGGTTGATATTAGTTTCCATTCCTCTTAGTTTCGATATTTAAGTTTGTGGCTTTAGTAATTCGCCACTTGTTCACTACCTTGTTCTCGTATTCGTCCTTGTCCATGTTTCTTGGGTGTAAATATTCTTCCTGTTGTTAGCTCTACGTATTCTATGTCTCTTGCCTCGTTCTTGTGTTTTAAACAAGTCAGTCGTAACACGAAGTTCTACTTGGAATTCAACTCGTAGCGGCATTCAAGCTCTTGTATTTCAACCAAATACAATCCAATTTTGTTAGCTTTGGAGTACTAGAGTACCTTGCCTGCTGCTGAATATTTCTGTATGTTGATTCTTTTCTTTGTATAGAATACCAAGAAAACTGCCAATCGATTTGAGAAGCAATACCGGAAATTCAAAGACAAGAAGGCGATGCTGTCAGGAACCAATCGACGAGCCGTTCAGATCAGTTTGAATGGGAGTAAACTTGCCTTGTAAATATACTTTTAAGAAAATTTATGTATTGTTTCGAAGTCCAGGAGCACATCATTTGTAAACGGCGTAATGAGCTCTTGCGCTGCTAACTGCTGTAGTAGGGTTTTGTT
>OFHS01000178.1:35276-52696 GCA_900245855.1 Calvadosia cruxmelitensis
TTTAAACTGTTTGCTAGTTTTATATCTACTTCGAGCTCTGACATGTGAGTCGTATGATTTGCAGCTATAGGCATACTGGATGAGATGTGTATATTGATGATATTTTGATGACTGCTACATATAAGGTGTTTCTTTCTTGTATTTCGTTTTGGCTTTTGTTTGTCTCTCGACCCTAGTACATGTTGTAGTATTTGAAAGTGTCTCAATAAGAGTTATTGCTTGGATTGAACTGCCAGTACAGTCAAACCTGTATCAGCGGCCTCCTCTATAGTGCAGCCACCTGTGTATAAGGCCACTCTTCGTAACCCCAAAATAACACTTTGTATAGAAATGAAACTTGACAGAAAGGCTACCTGTCTATAAAGGCCATTTTTCTCATGTCCCAGAGGTGTCAGTTATAGACAGGTTTCACTGTGACATGATTCTGCTTTCTAGCTGCCGCAAGCTACTTCTACGAGAGGGAGGCTGCGACAGTACCCTGAGTAACATGTCCAGATACAGCATACATCAGCATTGAACTAAAGAATAAAGAAGGACAGTTAAAATAATGCGGCTTGTGCTTTAGATTTGCAAACTATCTTTCGGCTAGCCGGGCAGTTGACTCACCATGCCATGGGTGACAGCAGTCTGCAATATCAATAAACAAATCAAAATCTTAAAATCAATGTAAAGAGTATCGCATTATAAACTAGTAATGTAAAATATTTGGAAAATGACGAAATGGGCTGCGGTGAAAGACGTAGCGAAAATTTCAGCCTCAGATCGTATAAACTGTAAACTTTGAATTATGCGACCTGCGCCACAAAACCACATGACCTCCTTCTCGCTCTGTATTCGACAATCAAACATGGCGGATTCAGCGCAAGGAAGACCATCACCAGTATCATCAGGCCGTGGTAGAGGGAGAGGACGCGGCGCCTTGTTAGCAAGCCAACAACAAGTCAGACCTGGGAGCGTTAGTCCATCAACAGTGAAAGCTGGTAACGAAAGCCCTTCAGCAGTGAAAACTGGCGATACTTCTCGTTCAACAGTCAGTGCTGAGAGCCCCTTAGCAGTCAAATCTGGGAATAATAATTCTATAGCAGCAGTCAAACCTGAGAGTGCTAGTCCTATGCCAGCCAGCACTAAAGTATCCAAGCCTTCTCCAGCTCCTAGTAAATCCGTTGACTTAGAGGAGGTTATTGACGGAATCAATGAGAGCTCGTTTGAGACAGATTGCAAGTTAGTCCTTCAAGCCCTGAATGACCGACCGACCGAGCAAAACTGCGCCGATATTGCCACACTTATAGTCCTTAGAGCCATAGACGAAGCAGACTTTTGTAACTTGGCTGCAAGGCTGTGTGAAAAGCTCGCGAAAGACTCACCAACTCGTCAGAATGGATCAATTACGGAAAACATTTTCAGAAACTCCTTGTTTGCAGCTGTTTCCAAGCGTTTCAAGATGAAAGAAATATACTTAGAAAAAAATCATACCAAATTCAGAGGACTCAGCTCTTTATTTTGTCAACTGTTCATTCACTTGCGATTGCCGGATGGCCGACTTATTGAACTGCTTGGCACTAAAAGCCTTGAACTTTTGATGAGCTTATTGGACAACTTCTCCAAATCCGATAACATAGCTATTGAAGATTTGCTTTGCTTTCATCAAGAATTCCTCAGTTGTGGAAAATCCATGGAAGAGACGGTCAAGGTAACTATGCGGAGACTGGAGGGGTGTAAAATGTCAACATGCCAATTTGCTAACTCGCTGAATATTAATCGTAAAGACGTAAACAAGCAGCCGATGACTTCTGTGCATTGTCGAATTAAACAGAAATAGATCTGATAGTGGGAAGTTGACACAACAGAACAGACATTTAAACGGCCTCATTGTCGTCTAAATTTGCTTGACATTTCTAATAGATTGTGTTATGTTCTACGTCAAAGATAGGTGTGAAATAGGCGCACATTAGGTTGGAAGACCTTGCAGCTCAGCACCAGTCATGACATAAATGTAATATTTACCAATCCTCCATGCAAAGGTAAGCATGGCTAACTGTTGCAGATCCACCCCTGCATAAAATAGATGCAAACGACAGTATTTAGTTATTTGATTCAATTTGCATTATTCTAGCCCTATCTAGCAAATAAATACCAAGAACAAAGTTTAATGTCATTGGAAAATCAAACACACATACAAAGATACAAACGAACAGATTTTGTGAATGAACTATTATTTAAAGTAGATATTTAGATATTTGCAGTTTTAAATGCATGATTGTTGTTTTTCTATTGAACAGGGACAGTTTACCAAACTGAGTGATAAGGTAAGGACTCTTGTGCTAAGCCCTGAAACTTCAAAGGTAACCAGATGTGTCCTTATGGAGCTGTTGGAAATGAGGGCTGGTGGCTGGCGAAAAGATGCCGAACTGTCTCGTTTTTATGGTGACATGCTGGATGAACTCATACACTCTTAGCTTTAGATAAGACCGTAGTTTAGGAATTAACTACATTTGGTTTATAAATATGTGGATCAAGTGTAGTAATTGGGGGCTTGAGTTGACTGTAATTTTCCCACTTCGTACGTTCTCTATTCTTTCTGTCTGGTGTATGTGCCTGTTGTTTTAATTGTTTAGTGACGTGCTGGAACTTTTATTACTCGGGTCAATTATATTTCTACAATATACCTGTTACCTTAAATATGTTATGGGACTGTTTGCTGTGTTCTGCACAAATTTTTATGGTTAACCACCGGATGTAAGGCTTATGCAGTCTAACATAATGCAGGAAAAGGCTACCTGCTGTTATGGCATAACTAACAAGTCCACAAGTGTGGCTTTTATCATCAACGTAATGCTGTGCGGGCTCAGAGAAAGCAAGAAAGTGTAGCAGGCAGAAATGAAGCATGTCATTAGCTCATTGTTGTTTTATTATGCAACACAAGTGGCAAAGAAACAAATGTTTCACAGCAGCAGGGGTTCATGCGACTCAAAGCTTAGTCTTGCAGAGTCTCCTTGTCGAACATGTACTCTCCCAGGCCAGGGCCAACACGCTTTAGATTGGTGATAAAATCACTCAATTCTTTGATGGATTCAACTTGATGACCAAGGAATTCACCTTCCAGCATGTCGGTCATTTGAGCATCATTGTGCTTGGTTGCGCACGCATGGAGATCAAGCAGTGCTTGGTTGACTTTCTTCTCCAAGGCAAGCGCCTCCTCCATGGCCTGAAGTCCTGTGCCCCACTCGTCTTGCGATGGTACCTGTGCAAAAGACAATCAACGCTAACAAAAACTGAACAAAAACAAGTTTGATAAAACAAATAAGCTGTGTTGGAAACACATTCCTACCTTGATGTCTTGCAATTTGACACGACCGCCACGTTTGTTTTGATATTTCATCAACTGAAATTAGAGAAACAGTTGATCAGGCAAAGGTCTGCTGAAGCGCTAGCGATGCGGAAGCAGATGTCAGAAAACAAGATGGCGAAATTGACAAAAAGTTACCTTCTCGGCGTGCTCCCTCTCTTCTTCAGAAGAATGGCTGAAAAACTTGTTAAAGCCTTTCAGAGCAACGTCGTCACGATCAAAGTGCATCGCCTAAACGAAAACGCAAATTTACGATCAGGGTACAGAAAATACTAAATTATCAACAGCAACTGGCAAAGCAGGCGAGCACGACAACATACCATGGATTGGTACACGTAGCTGGCGTGTAGTTCCATGTTGATCTGCTTGTTGAGAGCAGCCTCGCACTCTTCGTGGAAGTTTTGGCGGCACTGAGACATCTTGATGATCTTGAATTTGAGCTTGATAAGTTTGGTACCAAGTGAGAAATTGAAAGGCCTGTTCGTTCAATCACTGTTGAAGCAAAACAGTCCAGAATCGTTTCTTGAGCGCTTCGCAGCGAACCCAGAATTTATACCCATTGTCACGTGCTAAAGTTGTCAGCTGTGATTGGTTAGATTCCGAACCGGTCAATCAGGATATTGAAAGTGCGTCATAAGTTTCTCACGTGACAACTCCTAATTTGGAACAATTATGCAATTTATTGAACTGGAACAATCGAAAGGCTTCTTTCATTTGCTGACTGCAAGACGAAATTAGAACCTGACGTAGTCTTTCTCGTGCAAAATGGCGTTTCTCTCTTGAAATCCTGCAGCTCTTATTGAGAACAAACGCGCTCCTTTCCAGCTTTAAAATAAATCATCTTGCTCCCTTTGGAAACGTCTGCTTCTAATTAGAGCATCATTCAAGTAGGAATAGACTTTCTGAGCTATGGCTTTGACTATTTTCTTAACTGCCTTTCTTGCTCTTCCACTTTCCTTACTTGTGGTCTGCTGCGACTTCTTACTCAGTTTTTCATCACATTACTCTACCTTGTTCTCTGTTAGCGAGTTGGTTTTCAGAGCAGTTATCGACAGTGGTTGTCATTTCTTAATTGCTGCTTACAGTTGGCTCATAATTAGTCAATTTGCTTTAGCAAAGGATAATTTCATCAAAACATTTGCTGCGGGCCTCATTGGAAGCTTTGTGGATATTGATCACTTTGCTCTCGCCCACTCGCTGCAACTAAAGGTTAGTGCTTTCTCTACAGTGCTTTGTCAATGGATGAGTCAGGTTTATTGATGCTATGATTTTTTGTTGTTGTGTTGAGTTCAATTGAAGCCGCTGATTTTTGCATGAATAAAAATATTTATTTTTCTTGGTACTAAAAGCAACTCTCAAAAGCACACAAAATTATCACATTTGTAAGTATTAATCCTTTCCTCTATAAGCCTTAACTTACTCCTGGCTAATTACTTTTGCTTTTTCCTGTTTTCTTTTTTCTCCATTATTATACAGTTCCCTATTGAGGTCACCTTTGTATGAATATGCTGACTTTGCAAAGAGAATAATATTACATTGGCATAATTATTGCATTACATCAGATACATTGTAACTTCTTAATGAATGTTTGTGTAAGTCTATTGACCAGTTGTGTTTTTGTGGCACATGGCAGAAGCATCGATTGTCCCAATCATATGTTAGTCTGTCATATTGTAAGTGGAAAATTTCATGCTACTTATTTGCCTGTCATCATCGTCATCATTTGAGAAGAGGATATTTTCAACAACACTTTACAAACTTTGGAAACTACCAGGGAAAGACTAAAGCCAACCGCTACAGTGAAACCTGTTTGTAATAATCACCTCTGGGACCTGACAAAAATATGACTTTATATGACTTTTTTTGGCTTTATAGACAGGTTGATTTCTATAGAAAGTATCATTCTGGGGTTATAAAGAATGGCCTTTATTCACTGGAGGCTGCTCAATAGAGGTGGTCGCTAATACAGTTTGAATGTATATGCATTTTGTTGATTTGTCTCCCTGTTGTGCAAAATTAGTTTTTAAGTCGATGATTATCAAATCAATTTGTGTTTCAGGATGCCATGCACCTTCCTTCGCGTCCCTTATTGCATTGCTCAACGATCATCTTGATAATTCTACTGTTTCTGGGCTTGGTGCTAAGAACATGGAAGAACATGACGTCCCGTTTGAAGCTTGATATAGCCATCCTGGTTGGCGTTTCTTTGTCTACCCACGGGCTAAGAGATGCCACTCGTAGAGGACTGTGGTTTTGCCCAATTGGAAGCACACCTCCATTGCCTGGCTGGGTCTATAATTCGATGCTGATAGGAATCCCGATTCTATTTTGCCTACTCCGGAGCAAGCTCCGGAGGCCATATTTTAAGCAGTCGAAATGTTTTAGTTACACCCTGCTAGATGTATAAAAATGTAAATAAGAAGTTTTAGTGTATTTTCCAATTTTCAACCATTTGCTTTCTACAGTATGCAGTTGCACATCATAGAAATGTTCAAAGGATAATAATATATAATATTTTGAATTTATTAAATTCTGATAAATTTCGATTGCCATTGTATTTAGATCCAAATTAAATTATAGGATGACTGTGTCTATGTTCATACGTACTGTAGTCCGTTCTCCAGCAGTGGACATTAGAGGTGTTGGGGGCTGTAAAATCGGGGACATTCTGGCCTCGTTGCTAAATCTTGCATAATTTGCATTCGAGCCGGACAACATGGCTGCCAATGTTGCTCGTGCTTGTTGCAGGACATTTCGTACCTTGAAGTTGTCGGCGGTGGCCAGTGGCAATAGTAAGATTCATTGCATACGAGATAGACTTCAAACAAAAAGGTGATTTGAATAATTCTTTTTATTTCAATTCACATCTACATTTATTTGCTTCAAGTTGCTTGCAAGAACGTTGTGTTTGTGTTTCTGCAGCCTTTTTGCTGAAATTGCAGGAACTACAGTGCAGTAGGCTTGCTACTGTCGCCATGCAGCTTAATTGCAGGCTTGCAGCCTGTACTGCTATCTAGCCTACTATAGTCTGACCTTCACACTCTGACATACTTTGGCCTAAGTTTTACCTCTTAAAATTTGCAATTTAAGCATCCTTAATGCACTGAAAAACACTGTTTGTAAGACAAACAGTTTATTAAACAGGTTATCACTGTTTGTATAAGCCAAGGTGACATTGTGAGACAAATAATTTGGTGCTAGAACTTCGGCCTATTCATGGACTCATGGTAATCTATTTATACAGCATTGGCTGTGCCTGTGCCGAATCATTGCAAATTCTATGGTCAAAAAGATGCAAAGAGGTAGATTCATGATAGTTATTGCTGCCCTGGCATATGAACATGACCCACTTTACGCTTGTAAGAACATTCTCAAACAGCAATATTTAATGTTTTGTGTTTTACATGTGCCGATCAGAAACACCGGCAGTTGATCAATGGTTCCTAGGCAGAGAGTCATTTATTTCCTGTCATCATTGTGCCGTCTGGTTGAGAACATGCGATCTGACAATTTTTCTAATTATTACTTTAATGTGAGCTATATACTGAAATGTATTTGATTTTCTGTCATTAGACTTGTACACTCGTCATCCACCTGTTTTGGGCTTGAAGAATTCTTCCCTGATGGTGCTTTGGAGTCTGGCCAACCCATCGAAGAAGAAGTCAAAGTTGGTAAGCCCCCAAACATATCAAGCACTCTAAGACCAGTTTGAAATTCAGTGCTCAGGAAGTAAGGCAGAACTTTGTGTAATAGCAAAAGGATTTTTTACGATAAATCAGCAATATAAAAGATTGAGATAGTAGACCTAGATTCTTTACAGCAGGTTTGTTGAGTGATGGTAAGGTCGAAGGATTGTCGAGATATAATAAGATGCAGTAATAACGATAGACATGTGTATAGCTAAGCTGCCATCTTGTAGAACTCGCTAATGCCCACCAGGCCTCCCTCTCATAGGGTGGCCTAGCCTCACACAACAAGGTTTCTCCCTTCGCAGTAAAATCAATGTCTTTAAATATTCTATCCTGCACTCAGTTTGATTTTGTAGCAAATGAATTTAGCTTTGGTCGTTTCCAGAACTGTGTTGCCATTACGCTACAAACTGCTTCTTACGACACCCGTTCGAACGGACATCTATTGCATGTAATGTGCATTGTAAATAATAAGATATTGTAGCTAGTCGTATTGAATTGAAATCATCACCATGATCATTGAATGAAATGTTACATCATACCGGGGAGCCCCTGGAAGAGACTGTTCTTGAGATATTCCATTCTGCAGTCCTCTCCGCATAGTAGCACCACATTGGGAAATCGCGGTTTAGTCCGATTAATCGGTTGGAACAGTAATCCAAAGTTAGAGATTTCCTTACCTTGGAGATTTCAAACAAAAGAACCACTTTGTTAGCTCAAGAAGGAGTGCAAAGGCATATTCCAATAACATCATTCTCTTGCTAACAGTCTAACATAATTAAACTGACTGCGCTTGGAGTGATCAAGCTAGTAGCTTGAAATATACTGGACACAAGATGTGGCTCTGTTCTCGCACATTGCTACTGACTGAGGAAGTGTCAAATGTGCCTTTTGGTCACCCTGGCAATTTATACTGTGTTTGTGCCATGTCCTACTCAGCATACTATGTCTAGGGTACTATATTTCAGATCTATTTCGTAAACATGTCCAGCAGCATATTTCCCTTGAGGAATGGAGTGTAGACCTTTCCTCGAGATCATTTACTGATTGATTGTTGAGTTGAGCACTGTTTTGTTATGATAACTCAATTGTATTTCATATGATTTTATTTATTTAGGCAGAAAATGGAAGATAGACGAGCTTCGACAAAAGAGTTTCTCAGATCTACATAAGCTCTGGTACAGTTCAGGCTGCAGATAGCAAGGACCCTGTTAGCTCCTGTAATGTAGACCTCAATCGATTATGGTCGCTGTGCTTAGTACTTGTAGTCATGGCTACGGGTTACATAACTCTGATTTCTATAGTGGATGGGACGGGATTATAATGTTCATATAGAGCATTGTGTTGCTCAAAGTTGGCCGTGCTCTCTGCCCACAAAATGATAAGGTCTGAATGCTCAATGTTGTTGATGTTTTAACCAGGACTGCAATGTGCAAGGCATAATTTGCTGACCATGCAGACACTGATTGCGGTATAAACATTTGAATTTTTTGTCAGCTGAAACATTGTTGACATCTTTAAATGCGGGTGGCAGTAAACAGTTGATCAGTTGGTGAAATAGGGGTGAATGGATCAAAGTTCCACCATCAGAACACAGAACAGGATGTTTATTGTGCTGCCTGATTTCGGAGGAGATACCTCGTCACTTACCTTGTATGGACAGCTATCTGGAGAGCATTGGATATCTAACGAATTCATACTTTGAACAGAAATCAATCTAAACAGTCGTTTAGAGTATTTCCTATCAGTGGTTTGATTTGCATACACAGTAAAACATGCTTTAGAGTGTCATGATTTGTTGATTTATCGTTTCAAACTTCCTTTGTAAAGCTGTACAATTATCACATGTTCCATCGGTTTGTGTTTTGGAATTTTGATTGTAATTGTGTCTGACTCTGTTGTTGCTCCTCACCGATTTAGGTATGTCATGCTTAAAGAGAGAAACATGCTACTCACTGTTAGAGAAGAAGCAAAGCGGCTAGGTATTCCAATGCCTGGCCCTACCCGACTAGATAAGGTATGTGGTGCAGCCGTCTAAGGCATCAAGTAACATGCTACAAGTAACAACCTATTCGGTAGTTTGGGCTCCTGTCTGTTCTGGCTATCTGAGTTGGGACTGTGCTTGAATGTTGTTAAACTAATGAAACCAATCAACCATTGAACTTGCCCTGCATCCCATGAACTAATCAACCAACAATGCTGGCTTGGCCATGTGTGCTGTGGCTAATTACTTGATGGTGATGACATCTGATTAATTTGTCTGCCAGGTGGAAGGATCTATGAAGGTCATCAGAACTGTCATCAAAGAGAGGGTGAGTGAACAGTGTGAGGTGCTCTGACCAGATTCTATTGTCTGAAGTGTTCCTTCGTCAATACTATGTACAGTCAAACATGTGTTAGCTGTTACCTCTGTAGAGTAGCCACCTGTGTATAAAGACCACTCTTCAAAATCCCCAGAATGACACTTTCTATAGAAATCAACCTGGACAGAAAGGCCACCTGTCTGTAATTAAGGTCATTTTCCTCAGGTCCCAAAGATGACCATTATAGACAGGTGCACTGTAATGTGAACTATATTAGCTACACTGATGATGTGGAGTCATATGGATGTTGTTCCGCCATAAACATTAGCTTCAAAATCAATCTGATCAGCAGCTTAATTGCCATTCATGATGTGTAATTATGATGCATGTCTTCCTTTGTTGTCATCATCATAACTTCGTTAAGTCATATCTAAAATTATAACGGGGCTTAAAGTACCACGTCAATTGAAGTGTAATTAATAGAAGGTATTGCTTTCTAATAGAAGTTTCCAAAATCCGTCTGTATCATTGTGACGTTTTGGGAATTAAACTGTATGTGGTCCTGCCATAACTAAGTTCAAGTACAATTTAGATAGCGCGTTGTTATTACAGTTTTGTAAATGTTATTAGGCTGCATGTAAGTGGACTACTTGAATAGTCCCTGTGTTTGCCTGTCTTGTTTATTGGCAAATCGAATAAATCAAATAATATCTTGTTCAATGTACCATTCCTGTTCAAAGATGACACAAAGCAAAACAAGGTGTTTCTCTGTGTTATGTTGTATAGGAAGAAGCTCTGAAGGAAATGGAAAGTGCTACGTATGATTTTGACAATGCTTCAAACGATTGCTTCCCAGATGTTGCATCTGTTACAAATGACATTGATTCAAAGGAAAGGGAAACAGCAGCGCAGGCGAAATGATCTTCATCTTTCGCTATTATTAACTATCTCAAGCCCAGTGTTTGAAACAACCACTGTCTTACGTTGTAAAATATTGTAAAATGAAAAGAATTGTTTGGATTTAGTTGTGCTTTATTTCGAAGGATTGCATCTGGAGTTGTAATTGTGTGTGACACTGTACCTTGGTATAAGATAAACAAACAAATTTGTTGATAGCATCCCATCCCATCCCGATAATTTTTTAAACAGGATCAATCGCCCGATATGCATAACACAGTTGCCTGATAAAATTAGATGCTATAAAACCTGACACAGAGTACACTGGACAGCTGGTAGCTTCTCTGGGTTTGCTAACCAAATTAAATGTATTGTTTATCAAGTGAATGCCATTTATGTGCAAATGGGATACAGCATGTGCAAAATCCATTTACAGTACATGCAAACAGATATGAAACCCCAAATTCATAAAACGCTGGATGATACTACTGGTGGCGTGGCACCTTCCATTGTGTCCACATTCAGGCTTGGCTGGCAGACGCATAACAGCAACCTAGCTGGGATGCCGAAATGGAAAATACATTAAATTTATGGATTTAAAATTGTGCAAAATTATAGTGTAATATCGATATCAGATCAAATAGGACCCACATTCCTAGCTTTCATATCAAAAAGAGAAAAGGCAAAGAACATTGTGATCAGATCGGGAGATTCCCATATTGAACAGCAATGCATATATCAAAGCTGGTGTAACAAACGGGATCAGTCTGTAATCTATCAGCATTTAAAGCATTCCTCAAGCACATGTTTGACAGAGCTGTAAAACGTATAAGTCATTCTTGTGATGTCTTAGGTATGCCTTTGGATACCACTGACCTGACATCATAGTCACTGCTGAACTGAGATATGTTACGTAATCGAGATCTGCTATTTGTGAGATCAAAGGGAATCAAATTTGCAGGCCATTTGTAACATCTGAACCCTATCTTGTAACACGTGCCTACCATTTCATGACCTTCTGACCTGGCAACTGACATGCGTCACCACTCACACAGTAGGCTGGAATCACACGGTGATATTTTAAATGCTGCGCAGTTCCTTAGAGTTAATTGTCAGCCATTTAAAACGTGATTCATGGCGTATTTCATGTAACAACTGCATTTAAACAGGATAACGAATGGTCTTTAGATGTAGAGGACCGACAAAATCACTATTGACAAGCACACATCCATACAAAACACTCTGTTCAGAAAATACTTTTAGAAAATATATAAAAACAATCAATCGTTATAAAACAACATTCAGTTTGCTAGGCAAAGGGATGATGGACCGACTTACAACCGTTACGTACAAGTGATGCACTGCGACATTGAGATTTGACATGCATTTCAATGCCAATTTTAATATTGATAGGCTAATTTTCAGTTACCGGGGCTATGATGATTGTTGCTAGATGCAATAACAGCTCTAGCTTCTGCAAGCAATTTATCAGCTCCCTTTGCTTTCAGCTCTAACGCTATCTTTCTACCAACTGCGTCTGCCGCCATTGCAGCCTCCATCCATGTTTTTGGAACAACAACACCAAAACTAGTGATGGCGATTTCCTCGCAATTTTCTGGTGTCTTGAAACATGCAGTCTGTTTATCTTCGATTGTCACGGATCCATCCAGAGAGTAGACAGCTCCATGCACTTCCAGCTAGAATGAAAATTAAGCGTATCACAGCATACCTCGTTACGTCATGGACCACCACAGACTGTCATTACAATCGCATGAGTTAACATACAAAGTAAACTGACACCTTCAAAGCTGAAATCAAACAGAGCAACTTACAATCAGCAATGCTTAGCTTCTCAACATATGCACATGGTGCTCAAGAGACCTTGCTTTACTAATTGTTATGTCCTTTGTTCCCTATCTCGCTAATGCATAGACGAAACTCGTAGGTATAACATTCAAGCTTGTCATTCACATATAATCACTCAAGCTCTTACGACTAAAACAGCATCTCTGGGGTGAGATTATTGCGCAGTTGACTACTAATCCACTAATGCCCCTAAACAATACACCTCACTTGAAGTCTCAATAGACCTTTTTCACGAGCTACCATTATGGGAAAAACCAGTGCATTGTGGGGCATGTTGAGTGCCTGAAGCAGCGGAGAAACTGGGTTTCTGACCCAGAATATTAACGGGAATTATATATTTTAAGGAAAGTAGCGCAGTTTGAAGAAATCTGTATCAGTATCAAATCCAACTTTCTCCATATTCCGAAATCAGAGACATCAGCCTTCCCTATAATTCACTTGCTTTTCCCAAAATGGTAGCTTATGAAAATGGTCTATTTGCTTCATATCCCACAGTTTTTATCAACCTTACAGGGGGATGGGGCAATATTAAATATTAAATAACCTGCAGAGATTAACATACCCCCTTTTAGGGAGACGTGAGAAAAGCATCAGAAAAAAAAACACAAAACTAGAGATTGTTTGTTTAGCTTTGCGAGTCTTCCTATATCCAAAACAAATCAACTATTTCATCCAATAATTAAGCAATATTCATATTTCTGATTCAAAAGTCATTTTCCCAAAAATCTTAAGCTTTCTCATCAAAGTGTCAGTTGGATGATGCAAACCAATCAGAGAGAAGTAAGATTCTTATTTTCGAGAATTTCTCTTCATTAAACATGCCTCTCAGTCAATCAGATTGCGGGACACTAATCGAACGTGTTATAATCAAACTTCCATTTCATTTACTTAAAACTAGACAAGTGATGTTGTACAGTACATGAAGTCCAACCTGATTATCTTTGTAGTCTGAGAAGACACCGATCGGCACACTGCAGCCGCCTTCCTGTTATTCAAACAAAAGGAACTAATTGTCTCATAACATCAGCTAACGAAATGCCAGTGCTGCACAATAACAAGGGCATCAAGAGTCCTTTACCAGTTCATTCATGAAAGCCCGCTCTGCTATGCAGCAAACTAATGTGGTGAAGTCACTGAGTTTGCTAATCAAAAGACCTAGCTTGTCATCATCAGCTCGTATCTCAACAGCCAAGGCTCCCTGCAAAATACAATTCATAATCTTATCACCGATTTGCATGTGGCGAAGGAGCAACACAAGACAAAGAAAGTACAGTCACACCTGTATTAACGGCCACCTCTATAGAGCAGCCACCTGTGTATAAAGGCCACTCTTTATAATATCACCTTAAGATGACACTTTCTATAGAACTCAACCTGAACAGAAAGGCCACCTGTCTATAAAGGTCATTTTCCTCAGGTCCCAAAGGTGACCGTTATAGACCGGCTAATTCACTGCACCATTAAACACCAACCTAATAGAGCTTGATTACAGTGCTTGCTGCTTTACTGGAAAGGCAATCAACGATAACACAACCAGATATCTTCCTGCAGGCAAACACACCCCGTTCGACAGAACTATTGTTTGACTGACCTGGCCAACTGCATACAATGAGTCACCATCTAGTATCTGCAACAATAAACAAAGAAAACGCAAATGAGTGTGCTCTACTTATATGCAAATGATGCAAAACAATTCATTTGCAAATATGTAGGCAATCCACATCTAGCGCAATCAATTCATTGCCTTGTGATATCAGATGCAAAGTCCGCCTATATGAAAACCATATGCAGCCCTAATCAAGGACAATTCTGACAGCCACTCATCAATTGCACTTAGGCTTGCAGATTTGCTGTACATGAGCCTGTGGGGCTGACAAAGGCTTTCCTTGCTAAGTTACTGAAGAGAACATCACATTTCTTACCTGTCCAATTCGGTGCTGCCAATTCATGCGCACAATGCCGGCTTCAGCAAGAACAATAGCATCGTATTTGTCATCAGAATCAAGTTTCTTCAGCCTTGTGTTCAGATTGCCTCTCTGAGCAAATTGCGTTAAAGAATATGTACAAGAAAGAAAAGACCTGAGATCCTAACATTCTAGTTATCACAATGCAAATTGAACGAGTGAAAAGACTTGAAATCTGACTCCTCTCGCTGCTGATAATGATTGACAAATCGGAGCTTTCGCATCTGATCGCCATCACCGCTGGTACGGTTCAAGTCGCTGTGCGGCAGAACACAAAACGACGATTCGAGAGTTCTAAACGTACTTTGAATTGAATTTCCTTTTGCATGCAACGTTTTTACCCTGTTTCACAACTTTTTGGCCTTGATCCCGATAACTTTTCGAAAGTCGACTTTTTTTTAACCACCCTAATGCGCAGCTTGCCAAGTAATGGCTCTTACTGGCTGACTTCAACTGACCCTTAGTTACGAAGTCGTATTATGACCGTGCCGAGTCGTATTATGGACCGTGCGGACATCCAGCGAGGTCTTACTTGCCTTGGAATAAAGTGCGACAATCAACAGTCAGCGCAAGAATGACAGAAATGAAGACAGCACGTAAACACTGACAATTCTGAGAGTCAAAGCAAACCAACAACATCAGAGTCTTCAGCTTATAAAGATTAAAGTCATTTTCATTGCTCATTAGCTGAATAAATTTCCAGGCAAAATTCTAGAATGATTTCTAAAAACTAGTACAGTATAACTCGGTTAATTTCACCTCGGATATTATCACGTCTCGGTTGTTGTCACGGAAAGTGAAATTCCACTTGCCAGTCGCTAAGCTTTTCTCTTATTCTACTCGGTTAATATCACCTCAGATATTATCACGTCTCGGTTATTGTCACGGAAAGTGAAATTCCACTTGCCAGTCGCTAAGCTTTTCTCTTATTCTACTCGGTTAATATCACCTCGGATATTTTCACATCTCGGTTATTATCACGGATTTCCAAAGGATTTTTATGTTTACACTCGCTTATTGTCACGCTTTCTGTGTTTTGCTTCCTTGCTCGAATTTATAGGCGACGTAATTGTCGTGAAAGGAAAGTTGATGAAGTGTTTTTCATTGTATTTGCCTCATTGAGCGTGACAAATCAAAGAAATGAGTCTTGTGTTGCTGAAACCTCTACATAATAGCTCTGTTTGATGCTGATACAGAGTTTGCTGTTCTATGGCCCGCTGTTTGCTGTTGTTTGAGCCGTTCCTGCAAAATTAGAGGTCTGAGTATGAGACAAGGTTATTGTCACGCCTGGGATAATATCAAGCTTTACAATTTTCCCAAGGGTGTGATATTAACCGAGTTACACTGTACTGACTAGGCAAACTGTAAATTAATTTTGAATAATATACGTCTTAGGGCAAACCATGCAACCAGAAAGGATACAACACTTTCAAACTTCAGCTTGGGAAATGCTCCCTGTAATTGGGCTATCCTTCTCAAAGAGCTAGTACCTATAACACTGGAAAGGAAAAGTTCAACCCATGAGCAAACGTCAAAGCGGTAACAAAAGCAAGAACAAGAATTAAGCAAGTTCCCAGTTGTAACTCTTATTCCAGTAAAGGAATTTCTCTAACTTTTCAAAAGTCGACTTGAGTTACTGTGAAGAACTGTGAAATTGATAAGAAATACGACAAGAACAGCTCCTTCGAGTTTACAATTGTTTTACAAAAGTCTATTGAAAGACCCACTGCTGCTTCGTAACTAAGGGTCAGTTGAAGTCAGCCAGTAAGAGCCATTACTTGGCAAGCTGCGCATACAAATGATATAATGAATAATTATATTGACAATAAACCACAATTCTTCTTCCCGAGGAGACATTTGCAAAGCTGTACACGAACCTTGTCAAGAAGCGTTGCTTGCTATTTGTGCTGCATCATGAAATCACATCCAAATCGGCACACAAAACTGCACTTGCACAATTATTCCTGATTAAGAACAGAGCTTATACTACACTTTAACCTGTTTTAACAACCACTTGTTATAAGAAAGTAACCAGTTATTTACGGAAATGTAATGTAAATGTAAATGTCACTTTATTTAACGAGGGTAGCCCAATAAGCTAATGGCTTGTCTCCCTTGGGGCCCTCGACAATTAAAACCACAAGACAACAACTATCTGTGTCGAATCGACCGGGAGTCGAACACGGTAGGACGCCTGGCTGGCAGCCACACGTACTAGTCTGCATGACACCGACCACGACTTCCTGCCGTCTTGAGAGCACTCTGAGATGAACAATAGTCTCTTAAAAGGTTCAAACAACACAATTTATCCGTCCTGTGAGGCCATTTCCAGAGTACTTTCTATTAGTCCCTTGGACGCTCACTTGAGACAAGGTTAACTGCATTTAACAACAAGCGCATGTATGCATTCTTATTACCTGCTATCGGGTAAATCTTTCAGGCAAGAGATATTGTGCTTTGGGTGAAAAATAACAGCATCGAACTTTGAATCTCTCCTGAAACACACCAAGCAAAAAGCAATAAAGTATAACTCTAAGTATGCTTCGTTTAACTCTAAGTATGTTTTGTTCAACTCTGAGTATGTTTTGTTCAACATTAAGTGTTCTTCGTTTACTCTCTTGGCATGCTCTCATATGTTTTGATTTATTGAATGGCATAAAGACTCAGTGCCGTGCAGTAATTTTTCAAAAGTAACGAATTACTGTAATAATCTGTTACTTTTTGAAGTAACTGTAATTGTAATCGTTACTTTTTGCAGAGAGTAATTTGTCATTGTAATTCGTTACTTTTTTGGCCAGTAATTTATAATCGTTACCAGAAATTACTATTTCTTGTGAAGTCCGAAACAATGCGAGGAAATTGCGACAAGTCCGGTTGAGTCAAACAAATAAAAGCAAATAAAATTAACGGTCGAGAGTTTATTTATTCACGAGGCATTTGCCCGTCGGTAGTGCCCAGATCTTTGTTCCTAGAACAAATGGTGTGAAATGACGCCATTCATGTGGTGTGGTGGTGTTGAATTTCACAGATGAACAGATGTAAACAAAGGAACTCGCGCATGATCTTGAAACACAATTTTTCCTTGCTGGTCGCTACGGAAACATTTTCCACTGCAACTGGAATAAACATTTTGATCAAAAAAGGATCAAACTTGAACTTTTCTTTCATATTCGGATATTCAACATATTGTTCTGTGGCTTGTTTGCTTTTCTTTCTTATTCCAATGATCGGGTGTGCTTTTTAACAAACAAAACAAATGTCTTTCAGTTCAACCCTCTTATCATTACGGTGTAGCATACTTTTACAATTGGTGTGTTGAAAAGTAATTTTAAAAGTAAGTCATTTCAGATTCTAT
>OFHS01000179.1:7406-32535 GCA_900245855.1 Calvadosia cruxmelitensis
TCAATCGGGCAACCCGCGTAATTATTTTTATCGCTCATATTCAAAAGAAAACCAGTATATTTCTTGCAAGGCGGTTTCAATATTGGCGACTCCTGTGGCCTTATTCATGGAACCGGGACTAAAGCATAGTTCAGGATTAAATCTCAAGTCCCATTTACAGATTTTAGCGATTTAGTCCAGGCTGAATATTTTGTCTCTGACTGTGCTTTGCCTCGATCCATGAAAAGGAACCCTGTTGATTCCCACGCTGCAAAAGCAACAGGCATAATATGTTTATAAGTTGATTGTCATGGAAATAAAGACCTTTCAGATGTTAGCAATTCAGGACAGTCGCAAGATTGAGTCACAGGAAATACCACAAACTATGAAGCGCGAATGGCTGTCTCGCCTCAAAACGTGCGATGACTATTGAAAACGGTATCACTCGGGCGGTCTCCATGGTTACTTATCAGCACGCAAGCTCATTCATGTTCAATATCAAAGAAAGCCAGACAACGCAATATCCAAATTCGAATTGGGGTTCGGTATAGATCTGAAGCAGCAATTCCTCGTGAATAGCCTTGAAATTTAGCATAAGTGTTCACTGTAATCCCTTTACAAGCGTGAAGTAGCTAGTTCCATGATTTTCCTACTGAGGTTTAGCAATGGAGAATTTCAAGTTGCGATGCAAGATAAACTCGACAACAAAGTACTATTTCTTGGGAAGAAAATTACAACATATTTTGTAATTCATGGGAGTGATTTATTGCAACAAGTAATCAAATCATCATTGTCATAGTTTGTGCTTGTTTAAATATATTTTCGCATTAATTAACATCGTAATCAATATATCAGTGTAAGGGCAGCCTATAACCTTGCCTTTTGCATGTCTATTTTATAATTTATGTTGGAATAATCACATTATTTATTATAATTAATTAACTAGTAAACAACGATGTAGAGTCATTGGGACTTGCAACACGCGGCTACATACACGAAAGCACTTTGCCCCCCAGTATTGCTTAAATCGTTATATTACATTACAATTACAGTAAACTGGAGGGTCAGGCTATTTTGGCGTTAAGTACTAAACACTTCGTGACATTTTATGTATCGGTTGGTTATTTCCAAATCGACATCATGCCTTGGTGTAAGTGTGACTCATTTCCATTGCAGATCCCAGATGTACCCGAGGAGTTGATCTGAAAATCATAATACGAAAGAATAATTTATTGTCAAAGATCTACTCCACATTACTCCACACCGACGTGCAAGAACGCACAACTTCAACAAACTTATAAAACATTTATAATTGCCTAATAATTGTGCTGATGCTTTAAAATATTGATAAATAGCACGAAACATCACTATGAATGCTCTGAAATTATGAAACAATTGTTCAGCTATTCTTCGTGTATCCAGGCAACGACAATGCGTCGATAGACCAATGACGTCATGCTGAATTGCTTCGATATTTCATACCAGAAACTCAGTTTCAAACCCACTGCCGTATTGCACCAAGGACATTCCATGCCATATTTAGAAGACAATCATTGTGTGGCCACGGCTTATTATGCCAATAATCATTACAGTGATATTGCGAAGGGCGAGGCCCGTTGCGTAATAATGAAATGACTTCGCTTGAGACTTCGCTTTGTTGTTGTCTTGACGACAGTCTTCGCTTTCCATAATTACTACTAGGTGTAGCATCTGAGTCATATTATTAAGAGACAGCACGATAGTTCCATGAGGTTGCTAAATTTGCGTATTCTCAATTCGCCTTTCAGTGACCAGCAAACTATAGCAACGCAAGATTATAACGGTACTGCCCAGAAGCCAAAAATGTCTCTGGAATCAACAATGAAGTCGATAGAACATTCCAGAAGCATTCCAAGGAATTCATCCTCCATTAGTTAAGTTTAATGCTTTTGTTCTACACATGTCCAAATTTGAATTTAAAATCAAAAGCGGTGTGTAAACATTATACAAATGCTATTCAAGAGCTTTGCAGTTGAGAAAACAAATTACATCATCTAACGTTGGAGCATAATAATATTAGTAATTTCCGGGTAACTTTGCAACAGAATTTGTTGTTGGTTGGCAAGCTAATACATTCACCAGTAAGCCCCATGGGAGTTCAAGTGCTTATAACGGTAGAGGAGGGTTCAGCTTCCATCATGTGAAGAATGGTTACCAACATGAACAAAAAACACTGCAGTGTTTTGATGAAAAAGATTCCTTGATACAGACAGATGCTTAAACAATTATTTTGAAAATTTTTAAATAATACATGTTTTAGTTGGTACAAGACAAAGCACAGAGTAATGTTAAAACAGCGCGGGTCTAATTATTTCCATGCTACGAAACGTATTGCAATTGAACAAATTTCTATTTACTTTTCCGGATTCCAGGATTCTGTCAGCTTCAAAATTCTGTAAGAAAATGGAAGAAATTGAGATAGCTTTATTTAGTAGCTTGCATTTTACTTAGTTTAGCTTTGAGTTTAACTTGAAATATGCTACAAAGAATTGAAAGTCAGTTCAACTCAAGAGCAGGAACTCCAACGTCTAACTCAATATTTAGTGTTTTTTCTCCTGCAGGGTTATCCTAGTTTTGGACTGACTTTCCTGTATTTTCATTATGAGGATGGAAGTTTCGAGGCTAGTGATGCTTCTTCTCGTCCTGTTCCACATTTCTGTGATGCCCGATCTATTGCCAGACCTCACAGGCAGCGATGCCGGTTCATCTTCGAACGCATCACTTCACTACAGGCGCCATTTGACTTATTGCATGATTAACGACTTGCTATGCTTATTGAAACCGGCAGAGGTTAGGCAAAGTGATGCTGGAATTATCCTTATTGTCCATTGACCCTGGGAATTCACTGAGAGACGCAATATCAAACGACACCCCCACTCAGAGTCTTGACTCAAACAAGTCAACTTTTGTCATCTGTCGTCATGGCAATAATGACATCTTTGCAGCATGAAAGACGCAGTTTCGTTTCCGTTGTTCAGTTCATAGAATTTCTAACTCGTGCCATGGTTCCAGACCACAATGCCGCTTCACTGGCATTCCACGAAGTAGGAGGGAATTTCCTGATGTGAGACTTTGACCATACATGGATCCATTCTTATCCAACGCAAGCTCTACTGATCAATTTACTGTTTACGACAACTAGAAGAAATGTCTGATTGTACACATCTTTTGTGGCTTGTTAAACAATAGTGACACGAAGTAAGAACGATTTCAATGTGTTTCAAGACAACCTCTATCGTTGCCTAGTTAGCACCTGGTAAATATCAACAATACAAAAGCCTATACGATGGCAACAACTGAAGCACGCTCTTTCATTTCATATGCACGCAACGTCACCTTGGCAATCGCATGATGTAGATTACACTTAACGACTTATAAGAATGCTTACAAGTTTGCCAAGTACATTACACGAAACAAAATATATGCATGATTAAGTATTATCGGGTTGTTTCCCAAGTGAATGGAACGATAATTACTTTGCATTAATGACTCAATTTAATAACTGTTAGGCTCTATATTGCCTTGTCATTAAACGGTCATTTAGCAATTAATATAAGCAAATTAATGTTCCAAAAATAAGGATTTCAACTGATTGAGTTAAATCAGTGCTGAAAGTGATAATTATATATTTTTCCTGTCGTCGAAGACTTGGCGAAGAGATGGAATGCCTACGTGAAACGTGCGCTCGGTATGCAGGAATTAAAAGTGTGACCGATCCTTGCACAATAGTTGTTGCTTTCAATTGCAAGCGGTTGCTGTTTGGTTGCTATTGCACGCCCAAATCACAGACGTCATGAACTGGAACAAAAGATGGTGATGTTTCAAGTATACAATAGCATCTTTATCATCGTTTCTTGCAAGGAGTTTGTTTGGATCTAACGACGAGCTAATAAAACATTAATGTTATCTGCAGAGAGATGCTCTCTTTCTTCGAAACGCATTGAGGTCTTCGTTAATATAGCTTGATCAAAACCATGCTTTGTGTGAGACCTGTTGGGCCGACCAATCTTCTGCCGTATGTCTCAACCCTCTTCTCATGGGCGGAGCTTGATGCATTGAGGTATGCTCCAAACCCCTGGCAACTGTGGTATTGTGGATACGTGCATCCGCTGTGAATTCATCGATTTCAATGCTGTCCCAAGCGTGGATGATCAGCCTGGCTGCCGTCCAGGTTTCGTTGCTGTCATGGCTTTGAGAAGGAAAGGGAAGATGGCATCCTTGAATGCATCTATTGACTCATGATGCAATGGAGCCTTTGAGCAATGCAACTGCCATGGAACAACCCACTGCAATGTTCGTTGTCTGCTAGCGACACTGCTCCGGTGTTCCATTCTTTCACTAAAACCTCCCGCCAAGTCTTTGGTACTCCTGGTACCGACTGCCTTTGCAAACTAATTGGTATGTTCAATACCCCGCTGATTGCTCAGGTCCAGCCCCCGCAAGATGCATTGTCACACGCCAGACCATGTTCCATTGTCACGAATAACATCAGGTGATAAACAGGACGATTAACCCAGAATAATTAGTTGAATAACGTATGAGGAAATTACTGTTGGCAAGATCTCGAGTTCGCTAGCTGATTATGACGCAGATAACGAGGCGAGTCTCATAGCACGTTTCTTGTGCAGCATACCGTAGAACTAATACCATTCCGAGAAGAATCTAAGCTCAATACTCCCATAATTATCAGTGCAGGTGGTTGGCAATCGTTTTTCGATGACAGCTACCCCTAGGCATCTTTTACTCTCTTCGCAATTACAGTTAATCACAAGGGCGACATAAAATTAGCCGAATTGAATCGAGATACCTTCGTCGATGCAACCACTTTTAATGCGCCCGAATTCAATACCTTTGGAAAACATTGATATCATTTCATAAGTTTAAATGCTATTGTCTGGGATAGAATACACCTGTTGAATGATCAGAATACCTTCGGAGCGTATTTAAGTTGAATTCTGGCCAACTTCTCATCACTGAAGCTGTTGATCACAGACTCGACAGGAGAGGAGAGATACAGGTTCCATCCAAGGTGAGTAAACGATCTCAGAATTTACTGTAGGGCAGTATCTTGATACATAACACTGTACCAATCAGCATAACTTCGTCAATGTGTATATAATCAGTTCGTTAACAGGTCGATATATTGTTTACGATTTAATTAAGTGCTTCTATTAATGACTTTGTGAGTTCCTTGGTGCTCGAGTACTCCGTTTCAAATATTCCTTGCTTCATTATTATCACTTCTGATATTGCTTCTCTTCTAGTTATCATCAACCATGAATCCAATCAGTCTCGTTACTCTGCTTTTCTGTGCCTCTGCGGCATTAGCAGCAACTACGCTCAACACTGATATCGGATGTCAATTAGATACGTTGAGCGCGGAGAACTAGTAAGTTCAGTTCGTTCTGAGCACCTTCGATGCCATTGATACTTTCATAATCAATCTTGTGGAATTAAATGCTTTATTTTCTTTAAACAGCGATGTTGTTATCGATCGACGCGTATATGCTGATACCCACCACGTCTACCATTTCGTCCATCTTACTGTCCACCAACTCACGATGAGCTGGTCTGCCAGAGTCTGTTTCGACACTCCCCAGTGTCTCACGGCTGGTCTTGGATACTTCACATACACAGTTCCAGGCAAGTAATCATTAAAATCAAACGGATAGACTATACTGTTGGCAGATGCAGAATGAACTCACCAATAAAGAACGTCCCAGAAAACGCAAGAAGCCTTTTGACTTCCAACGATGTTGCCATGCACAACGTCTTGCGTTTACTTGGATCTTAAATTGCTCTTAGTTGTAAACTGTTGTGCGTTCAACGAATGAGTATTGAAATCTTACATTTGCGGATATATTCACTTTTCAGGAAATGGTGTATTTTGCTTTGATCTCGTCCCACCCAAAGACAAAGTAATCAAGCTTGACGCTGATGGTAAAACCTATTTCGGTTTCCACACTTACGGACCCTCTGGACCAGGCAACGTCTCTACTTTGCAATTGAATGGCAATGGAGTCATCGAAGGCATGGTGCCTGTTCAAATTCCACCCAGTCTTCCACAAGGTGAGTGAAGTGAATAATACTGTACATGTGATATTGTGATATTGTAGTAATCTTAACCTATTGCGAACATTATGCGCATTCACACCCCTACGCAATGTGACTAACTCCAGCAGTTCCCTCTCCTGAAGCGACTATCTCTAGAGTGATGACTTGTTTCGAGCGATTTCTTGTCTTGAACAATTTCCTCCCTCTATCGTTTGATTCCAAATCTTCATGCCCTAAAATTCAACATTGCTTTTGTTTCAGACTATTGCACTTTCTGCGACGGAGCTATCATTCCCGATCTGACAAACTGCGCCAGATTCCACCGTTGCTTTGCTGGACAAGTCATTACAATGGATTGCCCGTTCTTTACCTATTACGACTCTGGACTTCAGACTTGCAACTGGCAACCAGAAGCTGGATGTTACGCTACCCAGAAGTTGGGCCAAAGGCGAACTCAATGCTCCGGAGACGTAAGTATAGCATCATCCTTTAAATTTTCATATGTAGTTCTCTTCCCCTAATATAATATATAATATATTTAGCTATGAAATGTCGTGTAGACGGGACACTATAGTGAAGTGATTGCTTGCAAACTTTTGGAATGATGAAATACGTCGTTCTTCCAAATGGCTCTTTCTCTTTCCGGATCTAAATTCAAGACGAATCACGATAAAAACCTGTTTGAATCCGGATAAACAGATTCTGCTTATGTGCTGTATATTTAATGTAATTGATAAACGGATTGCATTTACATTGCATCTTCCATTTAAAAATTGCCTTATCCGATGTTCACTAAATCCGATTAAATACCAGATAGAATTTACATTGCGGCAGCTTTCATTTAAAAATTGCCTTATCCGATGTTCACTAAATCCGATTAAATACCAGATAGGATTTACATTGCGGCAGCTTTCCTTTAAAAATTGCCTTATCCGATGTTCACTAAATACGATTATATACCAGATAGGATTTACATTGCAACTTTCATTTAAAAATTGCCTTGTGCGATGTTCAATAAATCCGATAAAGTTATCCAATCACTTGATCCGATTTACCGGATTCTATTTTAGGTGCTGTAGTATCAAGTTGTGCAGATTCATGTAATACATTATGTGTCTTATTTTCTTTGTCTTTTAGGCTTGCCCAGCAGGAAGCGATGCTGGCGAGAAGCTTTACGCAGAAACCTACCATGTGTCAGCTTGTACTCACAGTGATACACCAGCCCCTGCACCAACAACAACACCTTGAAAATAGCGCCGCCTGGCTTTAAAGCTATCTCAACACTCTCTTACTCGGCGATGTAAAGGAATTCTCGTTAGCAAAGGTCGATCTAGGTCACCATTTGTTGATTAAATGCTGCAATTATATGACTGTCGATAATATTCTGTCTTCTTCTTTCTAATTAATTCTCTACTCTTGATTCTAAATTGAACCACTGGCAATAATTACTATAGATGCAGCACTTTGTAAACAAACAATTATCTTGTTGTCGTCAGGAGCTTATTATCTTATATTTATTAATAAACATTGTTTACGGTTTTCAAAATGTCTCTTTGAATGACTTGATTCTTGATCGATGTTGCATCGTTCATTCTTAACGAGCTCATTAATATTTTAATTTATTTAGTAAATGGTCACTGGTCACAAGAAATGAATTTTAATGCGTTCAATTGCCTTAAATCTAATGCAATCATTAGCCATCATGGGTAAGGGCAGGGAGATATGTGTCGTGAGTTGTTTTCATATTTTGAACCGTAATAATTTTTAATTTTTGGCAGTTAGCTGTCCCAAGATGATTATGATGACTCATAGCCGAAGAATGCTTTAAACAAGACCCCTGAATGACGTAACAGGCTAGAGACTCGACAGCGATATAGAATGTTTTAAACAAGGCAATTAATTAGTGCTATACAATCAACGAACACACCTTTTCCTCCACTTTCATTGCACTGACATTATGTTGAAAGGAGACGCTTTGTTCCACACTTTCGATAGCATTGGTTCCGTAACTTCCGTGTAAACATTTGCCAGATTCGAAATCATCCCTCAGAATAATTCAGAATAACTTTCCGATAAATGATAATGTATTCATTAATGTTGGAAAAATAAAGTACTAAGTGGGGCACTTTGTATCTTACTCGAAATGACTGCAAGGAATCGTTCAAGCGAAGCCTTAAGACGCATGGCTTTGAGCTGAAATCAAAAATTTTGACAGCCAAGAACGATCATTGAAAGTGGCAATTATGGAAAAGCGTATGGACGATTGCACTTGAAGGCGAAGAAAACTTCTGATTAGATAACACGTGACAGACAAGCTCTCCAGTATCCTGATTAAGTGCGTTGGGACCGAGTTGTTAGACTTTTTTACGAGCTACTACCATTATGGGGAAAAAACAGTGCATTATCGGGCATGTTGAGTGCCTGAATCAGCGAAGAAACTGGGTTTCTAAACCATAATATTAACAGAAATTATGTCTTTTCAAGTTAAGCAGCGCAGCTTAAAGAAATCTGCCAGCTTAAAAAAACTAATCAATTGTCCTTCTGTCCAGTATGTGATAATTAAAGTGCAATACAGTGAAACCTGTCTATAACGGTATCATGTATTACTACTAGTGTAATATAATAATGTTCATGGGTTCAAGATAACCAGAAGAAGGGAAGGCGAGGAGGTAAAGCGAGACAACGAATCAGACGTGTGTTCGTGACTGTAGCTCAACTTGTTCTAAATTAATATGTAAACGAGGCTAGGTTAAACATGTGTTATTATTACGTAACATAATGACGTCAGACTACAGCGAATACATAACAAACGGTCAGCTCTGGGACCTGAGAAAAATGACCTTTATAGACAGGTGGCCTTTCTGTCCAGGTTGGTTTCATAGGAAGTGTCATTTTGGGGCTATGAAGAGTGGCCTTTATACACAAGTGGTTGCTCTATAGAGGTGGCCGCTAATACAGGTTTTACTGTAGCGTATCATTCATTACAGTATCACGCTTTGACTATTCATCTGACATGCTATTTGCCTTACGAAAGTTTTTAGTCTTTTGTTGGGGCTGTAGCTAGTTTGGAACTCTTGTGGGACCCTTGTTTACAGTAGATGCACTTCTCCCCTCCAACATTGGATCACAATTTGAAACATGCAATCGATAATCAAGATGTATGTATGTATGTATGTATGTATGTATGTATGTATGTATGTATGTATGTATGTATGTATGTATGTATGTATGTATGTATGTATGTATGTATGTATGTATGTATGTATGTATGTATGTATGTATGTATGTATATTTGTCCAGATGGGGACAGGAAAATAAAGGAGGGATTTACCCCCGCTTATATACTTCCATTATTCCATGTAGGCAACAATTTAGGCACATATATTATACAATGGACACTTTGGACAGTTCTAATACAATAGACAGTTACATGACATGTCCATTGCTTTCAAGCCAGATTTAAATTGATGGATTGACTTTGAAGTGACGAGGACTTCAGGCAGCGAATTCCATCATGGGACGACACGATTTATAAATTGGTTTTTCATCGAATTCAATTTGCAGATCGAATTGGTCTTTACCTTTAGTGAGTGTCCACGATGTAAAACCATGATCAAATGTTATCAAATTCTGGATTCACTAATATTGATATCAACATTCTTGGTTCGGAGTGCTGCAAATTAAATTGCAACGGAGGTACTATATATATTGCAGGACATAATGATGATTGACGTTCATCACACCAAAGGTGCAAATGCGCGTTATGTACATTGCAATAGGTTATAAATCAAAGCGGTGTTTACGGCGTATACGTAAACAAGTAATTAAGCGTGGGAAATTTAACTTTACAATTTAAAAATATAAAATTTTTAAAATAAATAAATAAATTAAATGAGATCGAGTGCTATTTACAATAAAATCAACATTGATGTAGATTCCTCACTTGTCATTTCGGTATACTTCAGCTTAGCTTTGTAGACAATCAATGCTTAGAGTAAATTACCACTTTGTCACGTTTGATTCCATGGCAATCGAGTCTGTAATTAGTGCCTGATTAAAATATGTTTGATTATTCAACGTAAAGTATGCTAAATGATGGCTTATAATTTAAACCACCGGTCAATACCGAAAAGATTCCAAAATTGCGAAAGTTTACATCTTACCCAACATTTGGATAGCCGAGAAAATACTGAACCACAGAAATTATATATATAAATACAATTTACAGAAGCGCCCTTGCTATAAAGTTTGTATTCTACAAGGAGTTTTGTCTTTTAGTATATAATGTGGCTTCTATAGCAGGCAAAAACGTTTTGCATTCTCAAAAAATGGCTTCAATTCCATTGCTAATTGTACTTGTTGATGCATTTTTAATAGTTTAGTTTAGCAATTTCTCTATTGCCTAACAAAGCAGGCAAAAGTGTTACTCAATTGCGTTTTCAAAAATTTGGCTTGCCTAACCCGCTTCTCTTTGGTACCAACCCGAGGAATATAACTTATGGCATGGCCCTAAGTAAATAAATATACAAGAGAAGGTGCAATGAATTTCTGTATTATAAGCTAGTTGACCTCTGCAACATGCGATGGCCACAGGGAAATGTTTTTTTCTAACCGTATTCCACCCTATACTCTTTATCTGTATGACGGGCACCGCAATTTCAATGATAAATATATTTGTTTCAACCTTACAGCAATTAAAATGAATATTACGATTTGAATAAAACCTATATACATATTGAAACTAAAACTAATTAACATGCTAAAATTATAAATATTATAAATCTCTTTTAATTCTTCAGAGCTCTGGAATATCCTCAAGACAGACGCGGCATTTCCTCGTTGAATGGCGATGCCAATTCGTTGTTTCAGGAATGCACGCGATCTGCTTTCGCCGGAGCTTGCTATTAACTTCCTTCCTAGTTCTTTCCATCTTTCTTTCAATGAATATATTATATCATTCGACTGGAGTCCTCATTATTAGCAGTTGTGTAGTTTGCTTGTTAGCTGCTAGGGCGAGACTTCGATCACTCCTCAACAGAGATCAGTTTCTAGTCAATCTGCTTCTAAATAGGGGATAGGGAGGGTAGCCTAATTCCATCAGGCCCTAACTATTCACGGAGTCCTCGTATGGGAACTGAGGACAAGTGGAACATGTCTATAGCGAGAACTTTCGTAATCTCGAAGACAGTCACGGACTCACGGCCCTATAATAATCATTTGTAAGACATTCGTCTTGTCTTGAATTGTTATCCGGAGAAGATACGCTGCGAGTGTATACTGTATTTGGTTCAACATAGATTGACAACAGACGATACGTTGTGCTACTGAATGTCGGGATATAAATGTTTTAAAGACATTTGCTTTTGAGAAAAAATCGAAAATTTCAGTAGTCACAATTAATTATTCTCATAATTATCTCCACTGCTTCTTCCAGCGTACCATCTCAACATTAATAATGAACGCAACCGCACATAATATTAACCAATTTGAAACATCCTGGTTCATTTTTTGCTGTTGAAAAATATTGGAAACTCAGGCAAGCATCATAATGCCAGTGGCCTTGGCAGACACGGTGTAGGGTACATTACGAAAGACCATTCCCATAGACAGTTAATCACTCTCAAATCATGTATGATGCCATAGCTCGATTAGCAAAAGAACAGTGCTTGAATGTTCCTCAAACAACACCTTGTTAAGTAAACAAGGGATTGTGTAGCAATAGAAAAGTCATTACAAGATCTCATAAGTAATGCACCCACGCGAGGGAGGCAACAAGCCCTCGGGGTAAATCAGATGTCGTGGAACTTACACCATGCTGGACGACTAATTGGCCATAATCCTACAGAGATAGATGTTCTATATGGAACCTGGTTTAGTGGTCCTGCCTTGCATTAGAAACATTTAATTTATGTTGGTGACATTTTGAGAACGTGTTGGAGTTTTTCTCGAGTGATAAGCCCCTCGCTTGGGACACACCATTAAAAGTCAAGCAAGAATGCAATGTACCAAATGCCATTCCCACGCTAAACACAGAATGCCATTTGACAGCTCAGCTCCAGGGGACACTTTGGGGTTATGGGTACGCAATTCAAAAACGTAGAGACCGAACAAATGCCATTTGATTGTTCTATGAAAGGGAACGACGTGTGCTAGCAAAGCCAACACCCCTGCTTTCAGGCAGCCCAAATAAATAATATTTCCCACTCCTTGTTTTGTTCACTGCTGGGATGTAGAAATCCTATGGATTCATATCCCACTATAATACATATGACTTAATTCTTCATCTTTTCTAACCTAATCTAGGTCATCAGATATCCATTAGAGGAAAGTTATCTTTGCATAATTACGTCTACGGAAGATGTCAAACAATATAACCATAGTGCCAACATATTCCCGCAGAGAATGCCATTTCTAGCCCACACTCTCGTTAAAAATTAGCTATCTATTATTGCACGTGTACGTTTAATTGCTAATCTTTCATTGATTATCATAATTGGTACATATGTACATACCTGAATGATTGAGTCTCTTCTATAATTAATCAGGAAGCACTGCAACGACATAGATTGGATAAGATATGATAAATTATAAACACAATTTTTCGAGCAACATTCATCATTGTTAGCACAGAATAATTCTTCAAATACGAATGAATTCTTCCCGCACTTGAACGTCTTAGAACTTTCTTGGCTTAACATATAATCAATGCTCATGTTATACAGCATCCCGAAAGTACAGTCAGACCTGTATTAGCGGCCACCTCTATAGAGCAACCACCTGTATATAAAGGCCACTGTTCATAACCCCAAAATGACACGTTCGATAGAAATCAACCTGGACAGAAAGGCCACCTGTCTATAAAGGTCATTTTCCTCAGGTCCCAAAGGTGACCGTTATAGACAGGTTTCACTGTAGGATGATTAGCAAACTGCATTTATCACGCAAGGAAATGCAACATGAAACTCGATGAAATTGTAGTGGAACATCTATCATGAGGTTGGGGAGTATGAAAAACGAAGCTGCTTGCTACGCGGCCACAACAACTGCTTACTTTATATCAATATTTTCGACTGGAAAATGATAATGACAATAGCTCGACGAGGAAAAGGACTTTAGAAATTACAAGGCAAAATGACATCTCAACATGAACGTAGGGCCGAAGCTTTACAGTAAAATCATTACAAAATACCAAACCAATAAGCGCTTTACGATAATTAATTGATTGATATTTACTATCACACCCAAGAGATTAGAAGTTTACATATCGCTTCTCTTCTGGCGATGAGGCCCTACTAAAGACCGATATTACAAAAGTGCCCAACCAATACTCAAATCATGTGCATATATGTAAGTGAGAGACGATGTGATGTCGTCAGAGTCGCTTGTTCGTTTAAATGAAAGTTGGAAAATAATAATCTTTCGCATTTTCGTTTATTTTAAGTCCACAATTCAAAGCACGTTCAGACCTTGCAAGAGAAAGATGGCCGTTAGGTTTGCAACATGAGTTTGCAAGAAATCGCGAGACGTGTTTGCCTAATGGTTTGCCCTGAGTCTTTGAAAGACAAGGAGGCTCACTGAAACGAGAAATACTTTATCAGAAACCATAGCAACGGCATCGAACACGCCATATAACAATGAGTCAGCATCACCAGAATTTCTATGGCGGCACATCACATTGAAGTCAAAGAAGTCTATGCGTGCCATAAAAAGACTGTACTAGCTGCCATCTCTACAGAACAGCCACCTGTGTACAAAGGCCACTCTTCACAACCTCAAAATCACGCTTTCTACATAGAAATCAACCTGGACAGAAAGGCCACCTGTCTGTAAATAAAAGGTCATTTTTCTCAGATCCCAGAAGTGACCGTTATAGACAGGTCTCACTGTAACAGAATTTGCATCAACAGAATCGGCTTGAAAGAATCTAACTAAGAAATCCTCCTCAAGTTCGTCGACTCCACATCAGCGAAGAAGCTCACTACAGCTGATTCTGTATTGAAAATTTTTACCCACAGTTTACTGCAATGTACGGAAAAGTATTCTATTACATCCATTGTCAAATGTCCAGATAGATTTGAAAAGATTTACGTTTTCGCAAACCAGAAGATCTCGAATAATTGATTTCTGTTGCCATCAATCCATCATCGACAGAGCACAGGTATAGTAATAATATTTCGCAACGTACAAGTTGCATCGGATAACGTGCTGTTCACTTTGGGGGAGTCAGTGAAGCAAAACAAGTTGCCCTTTGCCAATAAACTATTAATTCTATATTTGTTATTTATGACTTAATAAACTTTACGTTTAGTAGAAAGTAATGTAAATAATTCTAGAATATGTTATGGTTTGTAATGTTATGAATATTAATTATATTATATTAGACATTTTTACAAGAATTACTTTAGTAAGTTTTCCGTTTATATGTAAATAAATACATGGCTATTTTTGCAATACATGCAGACTGGTGACGCTGTGCACATTCACGATATTCTCACCCACACGGAGTTACAAAATGGCCGAGGATTATCAAAGAGCAGAGGACACATCATATCGCGCAATTAAATGCATTCCCACTGTACAGATGTTTACTTTCATAATTCAAGTATATACGATATGCTCTATTTCAGTGATATTAATAACTTTCTTTCGTGGAGCAGAAATTTAACCCTTTAAAACCAAGTGCTACAAAGCTACCACTAAAACCAACACTTTGAAAATGAAAAATATCATTTAAACATGTTGGGCAAGAGGAATTTTTTCTTAGAAATCTTACGATGCTGGTAGACCCCCAATGAATGCCCATAGTATACTGGCTAACAATTTAGCTCAGTTATAGTTCACTAACAATTGTTACGTCCTAAATAGAAATCAATTGACCACAAGTAAGAGCTTACACATGAGTCATACCCATAGCTGTGACTCGGGATAGTCTTCTGTAAGATGTTCTAGAATGGTAACGTACAAAGAACTGAACCTGAACTGAACCACAGGAGGGAAATAAAATTAACACCCTTTGGACCTTTTGACCCTTTGAGTACACGCAGACGCTGGTCAGCAAAGACGCCAATTAGGACTGCACTAAACAAAACAAGACATCATAGAAAACAAATCAATAGATGAAGAACAATGCTAATTGGTAGCTAAATGAGGGATAAGTAGGCATTAACTATTCTTATTGAGTTTCATTGTGAGGTAACTGTCAGTGCGAGAAAGGGGTGGGACGGACTTGTTCAAATATCTTTGGCAAGCCGACAATCAAACGGGAATAGAATATTTGAACAAACTCAAATGAGATAAATTATGACCCTTGGATACTCAGAAGACAGAGCTAATGACCAAGTTGATCGTCAACAAACATTTCAAACATCAACGAAGAGTAAACACAACAAAACAAGGCCAAATGCTATACTGTGCCACGCAGTTTCTATTTCTATTTCAGCCTTGTCTCTTTGGAAGAATGAATCACACTTTTGATAGTAACACAAAACTAGAGAGCAAACGAGATGCTTGACAAGCAAATCTAGAGCTCCAACATTTTGTTTGACTTTCAAGGGCCGAGATTTCGGATAGAATCATTTTCTGAGAAACAATAAGCGAAAGATTTTCGCTCTATAAATTCGAAAATGTTACCGAGTCTTTGAAGCCTCGAAGTTTGACCAAATGCTTCAAGCTTTAATTTACGTAATTTCTATTCGAGAAAACATTTCGTAAGATCACGAGAACCGAATTATTCGTGTGCCTCAAGGTATTCCGTGGCAGCTGTCATTGCCATAAAACAATTGCCAATGATGACGAAAGAGCTTGCTACACTTCATTGTTAGAATGCGAAAATGCCATTCGATGCTTTTTAAGGAAAATGAGGCACGCCATGCTTACATCATCCACCGTCGCTGCTTTCAAAAGGAAAGCGTGCTTTCTACTGAGTAACTGCATGCGAGACGGACAGGAAACACGAACGTCCACAGACTAGCGTTTCGCAGCAACCGCCCACGAAGTAACGATAGCAACAAGCATGGCATCTCGCAACCAAGCTCGCAACGTTACTTGAATCGACTGTACTCCGTGCGTTTATTCGGCATACTTGGAATTTAATAACAATTACGAATGACGTCGAAGAAACCTCCCGAAAAATACCAAATTCTCATTGAAGCGACTGTGAAATTTGAGCGATCCAGAACCAAGTTTATCCAGCGGAGTGGCGATATTTCAGTGACAAAATATAATAATGTAATAACAAGCCAGACAGATGTCTAGCAGTCCGATATTGAGACATCGTGAATGCACTAATATTAAACTCATGCCGGAGTTGTGTAATCCGCCAATGGGAACAGAACAATCGTGACCATAACAACCATCTCATTACCATTTTGTCTTGATGATGTACCATTTGTAAAGGGTGTAAACGGTCGGTTTCATTTGCGTTCGTTGTCTGACACGACCTTCAGGGTTCCGTTTACTAATTGAAGTTCTTTAAGAATTACTCACTTGTGTTGTCCTTAGCAATACCCTTTGTGACGATCTAAATTCACACGACAGTTGCAAAGAGACAATAGCAATTACGTGTTTTGCAAACAACCATCAGACGACATTGTAGCTGTGTGGGCAAGAAACGTGTTTGGACATTGAAAAGAATTAAATATGTCATTAAGGAAGGCGTTGCTGGTTTCGAGGTATGATTTTACTATTACCGTCTCGTCGACGGAATTCCAATCAGCCTCTCGGTATCATTAACTTATTCAAGGTATTGTTCACCCGGCATGGCATTCTCGGGCTGATGATTAGTAATTGTTTGGCAACGGCATGGTTAGGCATCGCTGCATCCCGTTGCAAGCTGGCTATAAAAGAACAACCGAAGAGCAGAGACATCATCAGTTTACGAGGCAGCAGCAACAGCTAGACGTCAACTAAAGGTAAGCGAAAGCTGATGGTACTCTCTTGCTTTTCATGGCACTCTCTTCTCTGCCAAGTGATTCTTCTTCTTCTTCTCTGCTACCAATTTCATTATCTTATTTTGTAGTATATATTTATATTGTTTGGTTTTCAGTTTCTACGAATATCAAAGAGGCAAACATGAATTATTTCTACGTCGCCGCAGCGCTTTTGGCATTAGTGGGATTAGCCACAGCACAGGATGGGGTCTCTGGAAGATTCTTCGGATGTGAACGAGATTCTAAAGGAGTCGTCGACCAGTAAGTACTCTTTGATGACCTGAATCTTATAAAATCGGATTCCCACCGTATTGCATATAGCATCTGACTCATTTTCTGTATAATTTCAGTGACTTCAATGTCTACGCCAAGCAGTACCCACTCAGCAAGCACGTCTTCTATTTTCTTCAAATCACCGTACGAAAGCGCACGCTGAAGGGCTATTCTATCGATGTGTGCTTCGATGCACCACAATGCGTTACTGCTGCATGGAACGTGCAACTCTACCCAATCTCATCGCCAGGTAAGACTTCTATCGTCAAATGAGCAACAGATATGTGACGGCTGTCATTTTAAATTAGGCTAATGACATTGAGTATTTGACTAGGGTTACAAGATGTCTCTTATTTCCTGGAATTGTTCCGTTTTTATGTGTTATGTATGCAGTGCAGAATTTATTCTATTAGACATTTCTATCCAAATTTGCAAATGTTCCGTATCTTTTCTTCTGTGGTCTTGTAAACGTACATTTGACGCATCATGCGGTTTATTCTTGTCTGAGATCGTTGTCAGTATGCCGATTTTGATCTCGTAATTGTAATATAGCTCTATATCTATCTATGATGAAGCAGTTATGTTGGTTGTAGCAAATGATGTGAGATCAAAATTGTAGACTGTAATTATCAATTGTAAGTGCAGTTGTGTTCGTTTCATCGCAGTTCCAGCTAACAATTATGTTGTAATATTTCTTATTTCAGACGGTGCTCATTGTTGGAGCTTTGTTTCTAATCGTGACATGAATCTGGATGATGGTAATATTATTGCTATCCGATTCGAAACATGGGCAGCAAAACCAGTCAAGATTTCAAGTGTGACCCTTCACGGTATGCATCGATTGGTTATTTGATTTGATTTATTTGGCAAAGGATGTTGAAAATTACATACATGCATTTCACAGGCAAATAGGACTTGCACTTATATACAGCCTAAACCGATTTACAAATTGTGAAAGGTTATCTAACTTACTTTTAAATGAATAAAGCGATTCTGACGACACCACATCGTCTGGTAATGAGAGAACGAGGAATGTGTGCTGATGCTTTTCGTAAAGATCTGACCTTATGGTAGTTCAATTGGATCATGTAAAATTTTGTGCGTCATAATTAAATCAAACTTTTGTAGATTAATGATTCGTTTACACCTGATGTATTTCTAAACATTTTGTGTGTTTTTTTTACGTTTAGGCAATGGCGTCATCGATGTCAAGCAAATCCCCCGTTATTCGCCAGGATCACCAAAGGGTAAGTTCCCTGGGGGCATTTTCACAACTGTCATGGGTCGTTTATTTCGAAAATTACCAATGCTGCGTGGTCGTGTATCGTCAACTTAATGATCAATTTAATGACCGCCAATGGTCGAAAAACTTGGCTCGCTTGCAGTAATTAAGACAAAAGCTCCTAGCGCTAAATTCCGTGACACTGCAAGCTTCGTAAACATGTTTTCCGGTATGCTTTCTATCGTTTTCTTTTAACATTCTTGTAATGTTCCGTTTATTTTTGTTTTTTTGGTCTAGACTATTGCACGGCGTGCGACGGAGATTACTTCCCAGCCAGTGATAGCTGCGGTCATTATTTCCATTGCTCCAACGGTGTTCCATACCGTATGCCATGCCCCACTGGTCTTTATTTCAACACGGCAAAGGATGTTTGTGATTGGCCAAGTGAAGCCGGATGCTACTCAACGCAAAAGCTTGGAAATCGACGCATTCAGTGCCGAGGAGCTGTAAGTTGATTCATTCGAACCGTAATCCATAGAATAATGGTTTATGCTTTCGGATTCTGCTGATCCGATTCAGCTTCAAATGATGCGCAGCTAATCGGATATCGTCCAGGATTGACTCGATCATGACCGAATTTTCACGCATTCCGATAAAATAGTCAGTATAATTATCGTTTTTCTGATCGAATTCTGTTGATCGTGATGCTCGTGACAGGAATTTTCACGCATTCCGATAAACTTACCAGTCACCCTAATTGCTGGATTTGAAATTTAGTGCTCTATTCAAGTTAAGCAGGGCTCTGTTCTTTCAAAAGTTTTTTCTGTCCTTTGCTCCGTTCTTACATCCATGTTATTCACGGTTCCCTTCAGAACGTGTCTTGTAGATCGGTTCTAAACAAAATTGATGTATTTTACTTAGAAATGCTTACTGCTATAGCGAGTCTATTCGGATTAGATAACGGCTAAATCGAATAGGCAAATTCGATTGGTCTCTTGTGACGACATTAGGGTTTCCGGGGAGAAGCATTAACGCGGGGATTCTCTTCACTACTAAAATACTTTATTATTGGTTTCTGTTATATTTCAGAACAACAACTGTCCCCCTGATCGTGAATTCTACTTCACTACTCGAAACATCGGTGCATGCACCCATGGCAACCCAGCTCCATCACCTTGAAAGGGCCCTCGGCTAAAGACATCCCAAACTGCACAGATCCCTCATCACATCAGCTGACAAAGAACTGTCATTCACGACAACATTGCACACCTTCCCGTCAGAGTAAATAATATTATTATCTCATAGAATTGTACTGTTAATGTTACGTGTTTTAGATCAACTGAACTTAACGACAACCATTGTCTGATTTCCTAGTTTTCTACTTGAAATATTGTTGGAGATAAAAATAAATTCTATCTTACGGTTTATTTGCTTACAATTTCTTTGCTTGATTAGCTTTTCTGTCGCGCGTATAACATTGTTGAGAAGGGACAGGAAAAGTTAGAAGGTAACATGTATGGACCACATAAAAGAGGTCACGTAAGAAAAATGGGTTGTAGCTTAAGAAAGGTAAATAATATTGTACCACTTCAGCCACCTTGGTTTGAAGATTTTAAAGGGAACACTTGCAATAAACTATTTGGTCGCTCAAGACAGGTGAATTGTACTGTTTGAACTTTCAAACTAGGCATCACTTACAATGAAACGGATGGTCACGACAAGTTGGAATGTATAGTAAAGGTAGAACAAATTGGATATTCTGGGTAGTTCAAGTGTTTGAATGATGGATGGACAACAAGTTTAATGTATAGCAGGTAATATCAAGACTTAGACTGTACACTGTACATGCAATGGCTAGCTTGAAGATCATTTCACCGTTTCAACGAATTTCATTGGCTCTTTGCTGAACATTTTGCTATGAAACCAACAAAATTTACGCTTCGAAATTTAGGATTTCTGCTTAAATTTCTATCGTGTTACCATGGCTACCAAGGTCAATATTCAAAGTCTCATAACTACATAACTAAGTCACAACAAATATCGTATGTGCAAATGATATTGCATACACGGAGGGTCCACGAAATTAGTCTCTTAACATATAGGTGAACTGATCATGTATGAATAAATTGGAAGAGGACAGTCACGTAAGAAATATTTGTGGTCGCTCAAGACAGGTGAATTGTACTATTTGAACTTTGCAGTCAAATGGGTGGTCCCGGCAGGTTGAATTTTGAGTATTTCAAGTATTGCAATGATGATAACCGCCCAACGGAGCCTTTCAGGCGAGGAGGAGCGCTGCGACGCCACTTCAGCAATCAGCTTAATGAGGACTTGGCCGCCGTCGGCCTCAATCTGAGAGACGTCAACGAGACAGCCCAGAATCGGGACTTGTGGAGAGAGACGTCAACGAGACAGCCCAGAATCGGGACTTGTGGAGAGCACTGAGCAGGCAATGAATGATAACGTACCTTGCACTCTCCGGCAAGAATACGTCACTCAACAACATGATGATAGGATAGCACATGTACTGTAGAAAGAAATGACAAAATAGACAGAGCACGGAAATCAATTCCTACAGTATAATATCCACAATTAAGACATTGTTCCTTTATTTCAATTCTCAAATCTTTACATCTCAGTAAAGTATGTAAAAAAATCTCGAAATAAATTAGATATATTTAAAATAAATAAATAAAAAAGTCCGTGGCATAAAAAAATAAATAAAAAAAATTAAGGACATTGTAATTTTATATCGGAGTACATGAAAATCTGAGAAAGCTGACACAATGTCCAATAGAGTAGAAATGCAGCAAATTGTTGTACTGTATCTATAATTATTTCTGATTAATGTAGAACAGCATACTATATGCTAATGAGATTACAACGAGGCTATTTACATCATCATTACCATCATCCTTTGTTTAATTTAAACTCATATTCTACTGAAGTGGAACAGATGTCCTCCACAGTTACCTGCACACGTACGTTTTACAGAATGACGAACGTGTGGTTTAAAAACGTAAGACTAAATTAATAACAACTGTGAATACACTATATTTCATCCTTTTTTTTTATTGTTTTAAATGCAGCTAAGAACAATCTCTTCCAGGTCTATGCTTTTCAGCAAGTGCTTGAAGCTCTGCGGGCCTCTGCCTGCTTGTATAGCGGTGAAGAGCTGCGGGTGTGTCCTTTTGAATGAGTTATGCAGGCGTGCAATTAGCATGAGAGGAGAGTTCTTGCCTTGTGTACGTTTAATTAAATTTATTGGTGCGAAGGTCGCGTCTGGAAGGGGCTCTTGTTCTCCCGGTTACATATTCGAGGCACTCTGAGATGTACCTTGGGGCAGTGCCCGCAAGGACGCCTCTACACAGGACCAGCACAGACGAAAGGCATCGGTGCTTCAAGGACCTGTGATTGAGATCGATGAGACTTTAGCTTATGGTCGAGACATCCGATGAAGTGGAGTACTGTGTGTTAAAATGAAAAGCCATCTTCAGGTGGCAGGAATGATCTCTTGATTAGGTTGAAAGACGGATGGTTGGCAACTGGTCCGTCATTGAGTGCACAAAGTTAAATGAAGTGAAGAACTCGTTGAAGATTTGTGCGACAAGTTCCTCTGGTTTGGAAGATCTTCGTCCGTCGTGATCTAGGCTGATCGGTGATGTGTCTGTTTCTTTGATGCTGGAAGATAACGCCGTAATCATCGCCAAAAATCGTCGGCAGAACGGTGTCATGGAAGAAGTTGCGTATTTCTTTTCTTCTGACTCTGGAAGCTTCTTTTTTCGCAGTGATGTAAGCTCGGCTCGTCTATTGTCATTTGTTTTGCTTGCGATAAAGCAGTAACTGTTGTAATACCGGTTTCGATTGACAATGGCATTGACAAGACAAGGAGTTACCCATACGTTGGCTGATCAGGCTTTATGATTCTGCATTTAGTAGAGCAGTGTTTTTGTCGAGAGCTGCTATGATTGTTTGTTCGATCAATCTTGCGTTATCAGATAGATCGCTGTGGCGCTTGGCGGTTTTCCACGGAAACGAAGACAGCTCGCTTATAAGTAGTGTCAGGTCAAAGGTGCTTTGGCGATGGGTACTTACCTGGATTTGAATCGATCTGGGCGATTTTGCATTGATTGCTGTGCATATCATGGAATGGTCACTCTCAGCACTTGGGATGACGATGGTATCTTTGTGGAATTCAATCTTGCTGGTTACGATCACATCTAAGATTGTGCTAGAGGAGGGTCAGGTAACCTCTGAGACAAGATTGGTGAGATTGTTGTCATTTTAGTATTGCAAAAATGGTTTACCTTTTGTACTGCTTTTGGAGAGGTCTAGATTGATATCGCCCATAATACAGAAATTCCATATTAGCTGATCTTATGAGATTGGCGGTGCTTGTTAGATCTTCTTAGAAGACTGTAGTGTCACTCGAGGGAGCGCGGTATAGGACAGTACGACACAGAACTTCTGAGACACTGTGTTGATTTCTATGCACATGATCTCGCTGGTGTTTGTTTCGAATGAAGACTTTCTCCTTGTTCTAAGTTCGTTTCGAACAAACATCAGTAATCTAAGCTATTTACATGAATACGAGGATAGAGATCTAATAATAAGAGAGAAAAGTTCATTCATTCGGTAAGTGCAATTTGATTGGCTAGTGGTTACGCTACAGACGTGCTTGTAATTGGAACGCAATAAATTTCAACGTGGTTATGCCACTGGTTGTGTACTATTTTTAGCGCATGCTCATGACACCTGCATAAGATCAGAAAGGTATGTCTATTTGTCGCTCGTCAGAGTGTGTTTGCCATTCCTGACTTCAGTAATGTTCTTCTTGTTTATCACTGACATTGATTATACTGTCTAGCCGACCAATACCTACTTGTCGTCTCTTAGTATCTTACATGGCGCAGTGGACTCGCTAGCGGATTCAGGGTCCCCCAAGATTAGCGAAGGCATTGCATCCATTGGTATCCTTAATTATACAGCACATGGACGGAATGTGTGCTGAGATTGTTTCTTTTTATATAGCAATAATTATTCTTTAGTTCCCCTCTATTATTCAATGTTAATATCAATAATTTGTTGTATGATGTATCATGTATCTGCTCCGTGCAAAAAAGCTTAAGCTTATCGGATTTTCAGAATAAAAGATGATTGATTGATTGATTGATTGATTGATTGATTGATTGATTGATTGATTGATTGATTGATTGCTCAGAACAGGAACAGATGATTTGCCATGGTTCACCACGCGATGAAATGTGTACAGTGAAACCTGCCTATAGTGGTCACCTTTGGAACATGAAGAAAATGACCTTTATAGACAGGTGGTCTTTCTGTCCAGGTTGATTTCTATAGACAGTGTAATATTGGGGTTATGAAGAATAGCCTTTATACGCAGGTGGCCGCTAATACAGGTTTGACTGTATTCGCACTGAGGATAACATAAATGGCTTGTCTCCTTTGAGGTCATGAGGTCTTCGATCATTAAGCTACAGAAGACAAAACAAATTGATGTCGGCTGGGCCAGGTACTACGCATGCCAGCCGCTTTAGATCACACATACGATGTCACCCTTCTTATAATATACTCAGCAAGTGTCTGTAATAATGAGGGTGCGGCTTGAAATTGGATGCTGTTTCGTTTAATTCTGTTGTCTTTCTTTAAACGCACGCCATCCTCAGTCCGACCACATCACTGCAGGTTAAATCTAAAAGCAAGTGTAGTGTCTCGGTCCATTTTTCTTCCACAGTAGTTATAGCGGCTAAAGTATTAACTAAGCATGATCCTCTGTGTAGATATGGCTCATTAAGCTATACTACTGTATATGTCGATACAGTGAAACCTCGTTAATATCACTATGCTTTTCCAGTCATGGCGATAATAAGCGGGTCGTGATATTAAGCGGGTACATGCTTGATTCTGACTATAGCATGCTTCTCAAACTAATGTGATATTAAGCGGGCTGTGATATTAACCGAGGTAATATTAACAGGGTTACACTGTATATAATATAACTCATAATAGGATATAACTAAAGAGATATGAGTTAGATATGGCTCATTAAACCATATTGCTTTAAATCATACTCTAATTATGTTCATATGGCTCATATAACTACCAGGAGGTATGAAGTAGACATTGAATAGTTCTTGCTCATCTCTTGAGGTGGTGGTAGTACAGTAGTAGACATTTATGTCGGAAAATTTATTTATTTCGAATGAAATTTAGGTGGTTTGAGAATTGCCTTTGACGGCGTAGTGGCAGCGACATCAAGGGGTTGGTCGGTGGAGGAACTTGCGGCGATCTCCACGTCTGTGTTGCCATTTGTTGCGGCAGCAGCAGATTCCATAACAAACGAGACTCAGTCAATCGAAGAAACGATAATGTTGCGACGAGTATAATTCAAGACCGAATGAATCATACAATGCGAAATAACTGATGATATATAGTATCTCAAGCACGAATGTGAGATTAAATGAAAACCAATGATGCCATGTGGCAGATTACGAAGTATTCTTCCTCTAATCTGAGACATTTACTAAATTCAAACAAAAAATGAAAATGATCGTATCAGTGAGATGCAAGGGTGGCGCCAGAGGGGGGCTCGGAGGCGTCTAGGGGGGGGGGG
>OFHS01000179.1:32553-44195 GCA_900245855.1 Calvadosia cruxmelitensis
CCTATCGAGGAATCTGCAGCTGCTCTGTCGGGAAAAATTATGCTCGTAGTTGTTGGCTCGTGGCAATCTCTTACACAATCCTATTAAACCAGCCATTGTTCTGGATAAATCCAGATGACGAGCTAATTGCGACATATTATGAGGCTCAAAAATGTGAATTTGGTACTGATCTCAATGTTGACGTATTTTATAGAACTTTACAAAGACTGGTAAGCCCCCCGTCAAGCAAGCCTATAGCCCCTCCTTCTGGAATTTTCTGGTGCCACCCCTGGCGATATGAAGTCAAGATGGCCCTGTAATGCTATAGTTTATAATAATGCTATAAGTATCAGACAAGACAAGCAAAATATGACACTGTACAGTATAGATGGTGTCATGCATAACTGAAACGTGAGGCCAATACATTCTCTATCCTGCATGCGTTATATGGTCCCGCAGTCGTTCGCACAGATGTGATTGCGGTGAACACACGGGTTTAACAGCTTCCATGCACAGCCACGTGACATTCTTGCCGCCAATGAACCCATATATCAGTACGGCTATTAGTAAAACCGGGGTGTTACGTGCCAGACAAGTTGCAGCTATAATATAATAACGGATATCGCGCTGTTTCATTTCCAACCGATCAGACGTGAATCCAATAAACCCAATTTGCCCTCAAGTGTGGAGTAATATCGTACCTCAAGCATTGTGAACAGAGCACAGAGGGAAATTCTAGACAAGGAAAATTTTCGGTCGAATGCTCTTCAGAGAAAAGAGTACGGTCAAATGCGCTTCAAATAAAGACATTTTCTGGTTTCATCCCATGTGTTAGTCGATTAGCTATGATACGTTGCCATAGATTCAGGAAACATTTCTATTTCCATGGCAACTGACGTCAATCAATAATTAGAGTTGACGTCATCTACATTTGTTCCTTGTTCGATCTGCAAGCGGATGATCAGTAGACAGACAATTATTGAACAGCACCAGACGCTCGTTAATGAGAACAATAACTGAAATATTCATCCTTTCGACAAAATCATTTCTTTTTAACTCTGGCCTTGAATAAATGTATATCATAAGAAGAAAACAACTTTTATTAGACCTGACATCTATCATTTGTTATAATAACAAGTGAAAATGGATAAAAGGGACCCAGAAAGGGTACGGGAGACGTGGATTCAAAACATGCCAAGAGCGCTGTTGTCCGCCATACATTAGTCAATCTTTGGGTTAACCGTGACGCAAGTATACAGTAGCTTAACAATAAACATCGATAATGCATAGAATTAATTCAATGAGAAGATTCTTTAGTGTCACATTCCAAACGTCAGGCAACAAATTGAGCGAAAGTAGAGTCATCCGCACGAATGCAAGCGAAATTAATAATCTTAGTAAACAGGAAATATCATGCATCGAATATTACAAATGATTACTTACACAAACATTTGTATTGTAATTGAAGAAACAAAATGAATGTGAAGTGATTTTGGCATTGCATGATTCCAACCAAATTATGTATCAAAGGGTAATTTTGTCCCGTCCATATTTGGACCAGAAAGTTAATCGATCAATATTTTCTTAATTCGCCTATTCAAAGCAAAGAGGAAAATTTGAAAAATTGTAGGAATCAAGAGTTGAAAATTCTCAAAGTTTGCATGGAAATTATCGAAATATTATCTTGCAAACAGATAAGAATGTTATATAGAAATAAATTGTTCATATGTCTCTCGTTATTTCTCAACAATGTCCACACAAATGTTGAGAAAAAAGTTCTCTGCAATGTCCACACAAATGTTCCTGTTATTGTATTGGAATGCTTGCTTCCTTGTATTTGTTTGCAATGACCGCGAAAGCATCGAAAGAAGTCCGAATGTTTCATGCCGTTCTCACGCTGGCCATGCGCTGGCCGTTCCCTTATGTAGACAATAAAATCTACGTCAAGGTCCGATATGATCTTTTAGTCCCATTATAAAAAGCAATCGAAGCATTACAGAATTATCAGATTGTGTGGTGGATTGAAACAGGCATTAGAGCAAAAGAGCAACTCAGCGGTAGGTTGATGTGCTATTACAGCCAGGAACTCACTAGTCTATAATAGCAATACGCGGTTGAATGTTGTTGTACAGTAAGTTTATTGACATTCTTTACGGCAATGCTTCCCCTCTTTCCAGATCAACGTATTAGGAGAAAATTCTTCATAATTCTGTTTCGTAATTCTTTACTGTAGATCTGCAGTCTTCGTTTTAAAATTTTACGACAAACCGAGTTTTCTTAGCCGGTTTTATTCTCTATGTTAGGTCAACTGTTTATAGTCAGATTTTATTGGAGAACAGCAGCTAAATGTGAAATTGAGAAACATTAAATGGTCAAATTTGTACTTGTAACGAAAAACAACCGATATCGAAGGTTGAGCTAAAATTCCTTTGCTATTGACAGGTCACCGATATGAAGCTTTCCACCTTCGTTCTTGCCACGACAGCATGTGTTATCCTGTTGACATGCGGTGTTCATTCCTGGTAAGTGAGTACAGTATAATTATATGTATGTACAGTACTGTATGCACTATGTATGTATGTACCTGTGTATATGTTCATTTGTCAAAAATCATTGCTGGCATATAAAGGGAAGAATAACTTCGACTTACATAAAACCGAAATACAGATGAAAATTAAAGAAGAAAAGATTATACACGAGTTAATAGTATACAAGACATTTAGACTTGAGTGGAACTGTTTGTATAATGAACCTGTCCTAATTAAGCGAACCCTAAAAGGAATGATAAAATTAGGTGGTTTGTTAACACAGATGGTTGCTGAAAATGGTAAATAACTGTTGTTAAAGAGTATTTCACGATGGCCTACAATAGAGATGATCGCATGGCCCCGTCTACTCGATACCGTCTTGCATTTGCACCGTTTTGCTTTTCGAAACCGGATAGGCGTTTCGTTTACACGACGCCTCGGCATGAAAACGACACGCTCCGCATCGCTTTTGCGGAGTCAAATCGCTTCGCTAGCGGCGAGGTATGAAAATGGAAACGGCACGTTGAGGATAGCTTCTGTCGTCGTCTAAACAGACCAAAACGGTAGGGAACCAAAACGATATCTCATTTGGAATAATTTCCTTCTCTGCTAACGACGGCTAGCCACGATAAAGTAATGGCTACGTCAAAAACGATATGATTGAATTGAAAACGCAACAACAAAAACTCAAAGTTATCCTCCTCGCAAAGCATTAGTTGCATTCTACAGTAAGGTGGGAAAGATTAGATCTCCCAATCGGGTGTTGTCGAAACTCTTTTTATAGAAATCAGATTTCAGCGCCAAAACCAGCATTCTGATGCTTTTTTATTGATTTCGAGACACAAAACATAATAGGATTGAGGACCCAAGCGTCTTCGTGTAAACAGAATGAAAACGGTATGGAAAGCAAAACGATGTCGTGTAAACAAAACGAAAACGGCATCATTTTCATTCCGGATTGCAGAAATGAAAACGGCACGGAAAGCGAAACGGTATCGTGTAAACAGGGCCTTAATACCGTTTTGCCTTTGCACCGTTTTGCTTTTCGAAACCGGATAGGCGTTTCGTTTGGCTTACACGACGCGGCATGAAAACGACACGCTCCGCACCGCTTTTGCGGAGTCAAATCGCTTCGCTAGCGGCGAGGTATGAAAATGGAAACGGCACGTTGCGGATAGCTTTTGTCGTCGTCTAAACAGACCAAACGGTACGGAACCAAAACGATATCTCATTTGGAATAATTTTCTTCTCTGCTAACGACGGCTAGCCACGATAAAGTAATGGCTACGTCAAAAACGATATGATTGGATTAAAAACGAAACAAAAAACTCAAAGTTATCCTCCTCGCAAAGCATTAGTTGCATTCTACAGTAAAGTGGGAAAGATTAGATCTCCCAATCGGGTGTTGTCGAAACTCTTTTTATAGAAATCAGATTTCAGTGCCAAAACCAGCATTCTGATATTTTTTTATCGATTTCGAGACACAAAACATAATAGGATTGAGGACCCAAGCGTCTTCGTGTAAACAGAATGAAAACGGTACGGAAAGCAAAACGATGTCGTATAAACAAAACGAAAACGGCATCATTTTCATTCCGGATCGCAGAAATGAAAACGGCACGGAAAGCGAAACGGTATCGTCTAAACGGGGCCTAAGACAGGTAGTCACTTAAGATAGGTTGTTGCTTAAGCCAAGTTGAACTGTTGAAGCGCACCCGATTATTCGCTGAACAGAAAAACATTTATGTACATTAGTTAAGGACATTACCAAGGAAAGTTTTTGAGTTTACCCAGTTGCCAACGGAGGCACATGTCACTGAAAGACGAAGGGAATGATAGCCCGGAACAAATTAATATTGCAAATACTTGCTCACTGGTACTTTCTGTAACACCTTAACTCACAGTATCTGAAATCTGGCATGAAATTAAAAAAAAACTAGTTAAATAATGGTAACAAATTTACTGATCATTTGCTGGTGTACAGTAGACTTGTAGTTGCCAGATGTTGGTTAAAGTGTTCCCGTATGTCACTCGAATTTTGTGTTTCTTATGATTTTGTTTGTGGTGGGTGTTACAATACACAGTTTGCATTTCAGAGAACTTTTATTATTTTTTGTGCAGGAGGAGAAGACGGACTTGTTCCTGCGTTCCTCATAATTGGGGTCAATGGAGTACTTGTACGGTTTCTTGCGGAGCCGGCACGATAGAAAGGACAAGATTCATCACCAATTCCCACTGTACTTGCTCTGCACAATCAGTACAGACTTCTATCTGCAACATGGGTTGTTGTCCAGTTGATTGCAATTACTCCTGGGGACCAGAATCACTTTGCAACAGTGCAAATAAATCGAGAAGCTACGCAATCGTCTCCAGTGGACCTGTTTGCAACGGAACGGCATGTCCTACTTCCAAAGAAAACGATTGTAGTCCATCAAACGGGTAAGAAACAGTCAATTAGCTAATTGCAGTAAATTTGGTTTATTTGATAATTAATGGAGCTCTTAAGTTATTGAATTAAATGAAAATTTAGTAAATCTGATACAATATTTAATGAAAGGTGTAATAAAAGGACAATTCTATAAGACTTTCATCATGTAAAATATTTTGAACAATCCAGATGGATATTAAATAAAGATAAATGCCGCAGATAATAATTTCGATGTTCACTTTTAGCGCATCTTGCAATCGTATCCCAATTCTCAAATCTTTACATCACAGTAAAATATGTAAAACAATCTCGAAATAAATTAGATATAATTTAAAAATAATAAATAAAAAAATGTCCGTGGCATAAAAAATAATAATATACGAATGTACTGATTAATGACGTGAGCATGTGTTTTACTTGTAAGTAGGTTTTTTATCTCATTTTTGGGCCATAGTAATTTTATTTCTAATTTATGTCAAGATTATTTTATGATTTAAAAATTAATTAAGTTAATTTTAATTAAATCGTATTTTCCGTTTACTCAACAGTCGCTACAAATTCAGCATTGAATCAAGTTGGAGCACTGGAGCAAACAACAAAATATCAATTCAACTGAAAGAGCCTCAAACAGATTCACTGATTGTTGAAGTGTGCTACGACACCCCACAAGTGATAACAAGCGCTTGGCCCTTGGCAATAGAGCATGTCGACGAAGGAGGTGAGAGTCATTATCAAGATAACAAAATGCAATCATTTGTTATTTATATTTATATTCTTTCTTATTCAGTAAGTTTAATCTTTCCTTCTTCGTAGTTTTGTTTTAACGATGTAAGTAATTATGTTGAAATAAAAGATGCATACTTGCAAAAGATCTTTCCTTGGATGAAATGTTTTCTTTGAAGACATTCAACAGATTTTCATTATTACTGTATTGAGGAATAGTCGAGTTTATGTTTTAGGCATGTCCGATACTCATTAACTTATAAGTGCTGTTATTGATATAGCGTATATAACTATCCCTTCAGACGTGCATGTACACTGCTATTATTCTTAATTATTACATTCAAACCTGGCTTTTGCGACCACCTGTCTTGAGTGACCACTCAATAGATCAGGCAATTAACGGAGGTGGTCGCTCAAACATGTACTCTAGACTGTATGATTGAGCTCTTAAAGGACAACTTCAAGGTGACTTTCTAGAGTAAGACAGGCTGTCCGCATAAGACAGGTGGTCACTTAAGACAGGTGGTCGTGGTCACGTAAGACAGGTGGTCGTCAAGACAAGTTAAACTCTACTGTACAATAAAATGATCATTTGTCACCTGTATGAGAGATTTATTCTTAACAATAACAAATTCCATTTGCTGTAAGTATTTTTATTTCTTGTAGGAAAGTGCATGTATTTCGTCAAGGCAGCGGGACATGCGCCAATGGCGGCTGGCTACGAACTCGTCGTAAATTTCATGTCATCTCGCACAGCTGGTGATCCAATTGCAAAACCATACAAAATCAAATTGCACGGTAAGATTGAGATGCACTTACTAGCTTCGATATTCTTATTGATAGAGTGTTGATGTGTTCTTAATGAGGTAAAAGCATTGTAGTTTTTTTAACATGTTTTACATTCTAACTAATGCGGTTTTGAATCAAATGTGACCATCACCTGTTTCGTAACTATTTTTAGTACGAATTTGTAAAAAGGTGTATAAGCATTTGTAAGTATCTTAGAGGCTTGGATAAATTGCTCTTTCATTTTAATCGTATGGTATTTTCATTTTGAAAATTTATGATTATCGGATAATGAGAAATAGACGCAAACATTATTGTACAATAATGTAAAATAAAATGTTTCTCCATGTTTGTTTTTATGTGATTTTTATCATGATTAGTTTAATGTTCACAATTACAGGTAACAGCGTGGCGGAGGTTCCGGATGTGATTAACTACTCAGGTAGTCCAGACGGTAAGCAACCAATAGCCTCACTCCATCAAGCCCTACCATTGTAATTACATCTACATGATGAATAGGAGTCCAAGATCACGTGACCTGTTCACGGAGTCCGCGTAGGGAACTGAGGACAATATGAACATGCCTAAGCATTCGACTTCACCCTTGTCTGCTGGAGTGACGTATACATGGGGCCTGGAGAATTGGTCTCTAATGTATCCTTCCTTCTCCGTTCCTAGTATTCCACAAACCCTTATTGTAAATCTGTAAAACTGTAATGTCCCCAGGAATGTCACATAGTTTTGAATTCATCGCAAGTATCGCATTCAGCTTGATTTAAAATGTAGAACTTTAGCGAGTTGCTGGGAACATTATCCTACTTAGGGAAACATTGTTAGTCACATAGCAGAGAAAGCACTGGATTATACTATGATAGTACATTTAAGTAATTATGTGATTGTTCAAGCAATTATGTGAGTACTGGAGTAATGAAGATGATGAACCTTATGAGACAGGAAATTAATTAAACTGTACGGTAAAAAAATGGAAGCGGGAAATCAGCATTTTGTGAAGCTGTTTAGAATCCATTTGTTAATTTAGAGCTAAAAATGTTTCATTTTGTATTCTTTGAACAGATCAATGCAACGCAGGACAGAGCTTATTTGCCGACGCCTCAGATTGCACCAAGTATTACCGATGCGTCAACAGTGCTGATGGTCTGACTAAGGTAGCAATGTCCATGCCATGTGCACCTGGAACACAGTTTGATGATCACTTGAAAACCTGCGTTCATGCGATTGCCGGTGGATGTGCTGCTCCAAAGATGAAGAACATCATGTGCGGTGATGTAAGTATAGCAATCCTGGTTCCTCCATGGTCAGTGAATTATTACTGTTTAACACGCTGCTTCTTCAAGCTAAGTGAAACCTGTCTGTAACAGTCATCCCTGGGACCTGAGAAAATTTTGACCTCCATAGACAGATGGCTTTTCTGTCGAGGGTGATTTCTATGAAAAGTGTCATTTTGGGGTTACGAAGATGGGCATTTATACAAAGGTGGCTGCTCTATTGAAGTGGCCACTAATACAGGTTTGACTGTACAGTGTAACCCTGGTAATATCACCTCGGTTAATATCACAAATGTCGTTTATTATCACGATTTTTGACTGGAAAATTATAATTATAGTGATATTAACGAGGCTTAACTGTATATTGGCAATCTTCCTTCGCAAAAGAGGCATTGATAATGAGGCGGGCGAATGTGCAAACGAGGTTGTGCTACACTGCCATAACATATGTGACGATGCTGTATATTATGTGAAATTCAGTTATAACAATCTTCGAACAAACTGTCAGCATTATTGATAAAGGGCTACCACGAGGCCATGCGTGTTTGGATTGCCTGATCTCAGTACGAGGAATGCAGGAAGACACGATTAGGTGAACTTTAGAAAGATGTCTTTCAGGATGAGCACTTTATATTTAAAAAATTACCTGGTCCCTTTCCATACAATGTACAGTAACTATGATGACGTACTTTACCAACTAGCATAAATTAAATCTAAAAAACTAAAGTTAAATTTAATTAAAAATTAGATGAATACACGTTTGAAAGCGAAAGGACCACTGAGCAGTTTTATCTTCGATGATTTCATGAGTGTATCATACCTTCGTAAAAGAACTCCTAAAACAAATTACGAAAATATTCTCTTTATTTGTTATTTGCTTCACCGCTTAGTGTTATATTGAATTTTCTATTCATAATATTTTATTTTTCAGGGATCATCCTGTCCCGCAAGCAAATATTCCGAGACGCTGTATCCAGCCTACAGCTAAGAATCTTGCAACCATCCGAAGATGTTGCCTTCTTGGCAACCGAATACGACGAACATCGACTAAAGTCTCGATAGAAATAATGTTGCCTTTTACGTGGGATTACTGTACTCGTTTTGTGTGTATTGAGAGAAGCACTTTATGGTTTAAAACTTTAAAGCAAAAGAGACGATGCTCTTACCGCATCACTAGAAAGATAGAATTGATGCTTCGAATATGTGTATGAATTTTTTGCATTATTACATTTCTTATTGTTATTATTGTGAGCAAATGCTATTGCTTTTGATAGATTGTGTACGTCTGCATGTAGGGATCGATGCAATAAACTTTTACTATCAAAACGATCAGTTTGTTTGGAGTAGTTGACTATAACTTCATGTGTTCTGAACGCCAACGTGCTTTCTTTGATTTGATTTGATTTGATTTGATTTATTTGCCATAAACATGACAGGCAAACACAGGGACTATTCGGGTAGTCCACTTACATGCAGCCTTATAACATTTACAAAACTGTAATAATAACGCGCTACCTAAATTATACTTGAAGCTAGCCACGGATTTGGAAATTACAACTTCATCCGGTAGTGAATTCCACATTGGCGTAACACGGTTGAAAAATTCATATTTAACACAGTTATAGTTCGACACAGCTGAACTTTCAAAGAATGTCCACGAGAGTCATATTTGCTACTGTATAAGGTAATGAATTCTGAATAATCTAGATCAACGAAGCCATGAACTATTTTATAAAACATGCAAAGATCGAATTTAATGCGACGTATTTCCAGTGTGTCTAGTTGGAGTTTTGAGAGACAATCAGCATAATCTTGATTTGCATTATTGTAACCAAAATCATTGCTTCGAATTGCTTCAAGATTTATAAAAAAATAAGATTTATAAATATTTGCCAAAATTTATCAGCAATTTTTTTCCAAAATTAAAAAAAATTCAAACACAGTCTAAAGTAGGAGAACAAAATTACAATTCACTCGAATGCATTAATTAAGAAGAAAAACGCAATCGAGCCTCACCGTAGTAATGTCGGTAAGATAACATGATTGTGTGGAACTGTGAATGCAGAACAATTGAGCTTTCCATGAGAATTAAATCTCATAAAACTTCCTTCGAAACAATATACGCGTTCAGACATCACAACAGATACTCCCCCTTATCGATGTCATTGATTAATTCGTGGAAGTAAATTCACATTTGAAGACGAACAAATCCAGACGACACACGGTATGGACAAGTTCTTATTGATGTTCGATCACTTTGCATTAAATCTAATTTCACTATAGGAAGTTAGTTGATTATAAATCAAAGCGCTTGTTGCTCTGGACAGATTTCGATTCCAGGACAGTTTCACGTAAACTGTCTTCTCTACGATCAGTAATTGTATAGGCTGGTGTTACAGCTACAGACAGCTTTCTACCATAGCTGGATGTCATCAGAGTTTCCTTAAGCTGTCGCTTATACAGAAAATTATAGTCTGCAAGTTACCTGGCTCGGCAAAGGCAAATCCAGCCGAGTTTCAATAAAGCGCCAGGCTCGCTCACGCGGAAAGTTGCTTTTCATTCAACCACAAAATCTTCTCACGTAGAAAAGCAGCGGTTCCGAGTTTTGCACAGCTAGAGCGGGATAAGGTCGAACATTTACAAATAATGAGCCTGTCTATGAAATAAAATGTTTATCGAACAAGACTGAACAGGACTGAACAAGACGTTGGAGTATTTTGTAAAACCACTTCTAGTTGCAAATAGGACCTGCATATAAAGCGCCAAACGAGACAATTCAAAATAAATTTATACAATAACTTGAGGCTTTTTGTGAGCAACAACCAACAGATTAATGTTATGTTAGCCTGCTCTCAACCATGCGAATATCACTATTTCAAAAACGTCTGCTCGTTTGTATGATTTGCTCGAATGGCTCGAGTAGGATCGATTTTAGTTTCTTGGTGAGTGTAGCGTCTGAGGCCGCAGGGGTGCAGAGCGGTGGTCTGAGCTGCCAGGTAAGAAGCAAGAGGTTTGACACAGCATTATGTAGAACTATTCGTATATGTCGTTGTTATTTTGCCGACTGGACGTATGAGCACTTGAGCAGGCTTAGGCGACCGCTCGTGGTTTAATACCGTACGCAAACTGTTTTTTGCTGACTGGTCACAAGTTATGACTCACAACCAGGTTGAACCATTACTTGTATGTATGCTTGCCGGAGTAGTAAAACTGTGTAAAACGCCTTAATACTGCTCTGTTCTTCTGCTGGCTATTGCGTTTGGGTAATTTGTTGACAATGTCTCTTCGTCACTTCAAGAATCTTCAACTCGGTGATGGCGCCAGAGGGGTAAGAGGCGGGGCGGCTACAGTCCACCCATCGGGAAAGGCTTAGCCCCACTCTTAGGGTAACTAATTGTAGCTAATTTTGAAATTACTTTCTCGAATATCAAAATCAGCAAATGTTGCAAGGGTCCAGTTATGTTGCTTGTTGTTCGTGATGTTGATTTGATGCTAGCAACATATTCACCATGAAAAAGATAATAAATACCATGTGCCCAACTTCCGAAGTGTTCCTCTCTCAAGCTCCATTGCTGGAATATTTAAAACTGTACAAAAGTGACAGTGAACCACCTTCAACCAGAGGTGCCCCTGTCTTCTATGGAACATGAGAGCAATTTCAGCTCAGTACGGCTCATTAAAAGCGATCTACGCTCTGTAATAATTATTACCGGAGCGCCTCGACAACCTCATGACTCTTGGAATTCACCACCGACGTGGTTCCAACATTAAATTGAACATTGTAATTGACTGGTTTCACGCACGTTTTCCTAACTGTAGCATTGCATTATAAATTGCGTGCAATTTACGGCGTTGCATCATGAGTTAATAATGAATAATGTCATTTATCAGTTCCATTAGCTGGTGTATTCT
>OFHS01000180.1:5347-43609 GCA_900245855.1 Calvadosia cruxmelitensis
AAACAGTATTGCTTGAGCATTTAATAGATTGTGTGAGTAACGAAGGTGGCCTCTTGAAACAGGTGGTCGCTCAAGACAGGTAAACAGTATTGCTTGAGTGTTTCACTTGGATATTGAAGATGGCATCATAGCACAGGTGCTCACTGAAGACATTTGCAAAGAGGTATTTATCATAGGAGCTTCAAGTTGTAGTTATTGTAAGTTGATTTGATTTAATATTTAACCCTTGTCCTGCTATTGACGTGTATACACGTTTTTGAAACAAGTCAGAAGTAGCAACACATAACCAATCAGATAGTTAGTCCTTAGCAAGCAACCAATTAGCAATTGGTGGAGCGACTTCAAGTCTTCATTTAAATAGTTTTATGAGCAGGACAGGGGTTAAATTGCATAAGTATTGTCGCATTCAAATATTATATTGTTTAATTCACTTACCTATCATGGTCGAAGTCTGCTTCATTGTCATTAAAAGTAATAATAATACTTCTACGTAATATAATATGAATAATTGTCTACCTTCAGTGCATTCGTGTTGACGAGAATTGTGGCCCAGAAAATGACGCTCTGAAAACGTATCCTTCGAGATTGCTTGTTGTTGCTTTGCGGATTTCTTGATGTATCGAATACTATCAGAGATAGGAAAGAATCGATACTAAAACTTGCCGATTATTGGTACCGATTATTTTCCAATTAATACGCTCATCCCTAGATGGGTTATACTTTTCCTCTTTTTTAATCTTGCTTGACTAACATTGAATTATACTGTGATCTTTGAGTGATGTCCATGACTGTTATTTGTTCTTCGTGCGGGATTTCTTAACAAGTTCTTTAGCAAAGCTGGTGCCGATTGGGAAGAGCGACTCTCACAGATCCTCGTGGAGAAAGATATTCCGTTTTTAGGTAATGCCATGATTCAATTTGAACACACGGCTATAGACCTATTTCACAAGCTACCATTTTGAAAAAAGGCAAATGCATTATGGGGAAGGTTGATGTCTCTTATTTCAGAATATCGAGAAAGTTGGATTTGAAACTGATGCAGATTTCTTCAAGCTGTGCAACTTTCCTTAAAATTGTTTTCCCTTCAATATTATGGGTCAGAAAACCCAGTCTCTTTGCTACTTCAGGCAATCAGCATGCCCCACAATGCACTGGTCTGTCCCATGATGGTAGCTTGTGAAATAGGTCTATTATGTGCTGATTGGATAAATGCGAGAATCATTCATATTCAAACATTTTGTATCTTTCAATTTCGTGGCACAGTGTAACCCAGTTAATATTAACAAGATTACACTACACGGTATGTTTATAAATTGCATATACTGAAGGAAAAATCCGCTTTTGTGATTTGCAAACGTTTTGCTTTTGAAAACTCTTAGCTTGACAATATTGTGTGGTCTGTATTAAGGTAAATTCTGTTTTACTAAATAATGGTACAGTGAAACCTGCTTGTAACGGTCACCTCTGGGACCTGAGAAAAATGACCTTTATAGAAAGGTGGCCTTTCTGTCCAGGTTGATTTCTATAGAAAGTGCCATTTTGGGGTTATGAAGAGTGGCCATTATGCACAGGTGGCTGTTCTACAGAGGTGGCCGCTAATACAGGTTTGACTGTATATCTTAATTTGGTCGGCATAAAGCTCATCAGATCAACCAACAGTCTAATTCTATGAATGTCTCATGTCGATTGCTTTGTAGCATAGAAAACAGGAACAACAACCAATTGAATACAGTAAATTTGATACTCAAATTGTTGTTTCTCAAAATATGTAAATATCAGATAAGCCAAATGGAATTATCAGCTACAGAGATGACGACAAACCGATTAGTGCCTGAAAAGTTCTACTGATTATGTGAAATGTCGCATAAAATGAAAACAGAATCGGTCAACTACCAATCGACGAATTTGATAAGCCGCCGTGATGATCTCATTAAACTAACAAAACCGAAGAAAAACAAAAGCTGTGATTTTTGTTGTTGTTGCAAATCTACTCCCATTGAGTCCCAATTGACCGTTGCCAATTAGCGTTAACCTTAGGGTGCGTTGTGTTTATTGCAGGCGAAGACGAACTTCGTAATTTGGGCTACGACAAAACTCCAGACGTCCGATTGCGCATCCCAATTGGTATTCTCACCCATAATTATTACCTTAAACTTGCTTGTAATTTACTAATTTTATTATTAATTAACCAATTAATTTCTTTATTTAATTATTACTTATTAATTAATTTATTTATTTTCAAATGTTTTTATTTTTGTATATTGATATAAGAGTTAAATTTGTGATCACTGTTATTTATTGTACATATAATGAAGTGTCTATCAAACAAACAAGCAATTTTGCTTCCAGAATGACCCTGTCTTATATCCGTCAATTTAGTTTTGTATGTATCATTGATGTTTAATGATACCTCACAATTTATGACTGATATGATGAAACAAGCAAACAAACAAACAAACAAACAAACAAAAATAACAAACAAACAAACAAACAAGCAAACTAACTAACAAACAAACAAGCAAGTAAGAAAACAAACAAGCAAACACACAAACAAACAAGCAAGTAAGAAAACAAACAAGCAAACACACAAACAAACAAGCAAGTAAGAAAACAAACAAGCAAGCAAGCAAACAATTTTTCCTCAAAATATGTAATGTCCGCTGAAACCTGGCCTCATGATAGCCACTGCTGTATCATCGCAATGAGGCAGCCAACTGTCCTTGTTATCAATAATATATTTGGTTGTCTTTTTAGCTGTCAGTGGCTATGTTATCAACTGGATCGAAAGCAAGGCGTCGTTTGGTGACCCTGAAAACCATCAAGGGTACTTGACCAGCCAGTTCTGGAGTTACTGCAACAGGTCTGACTCAATTGAACCACTTTGAATAGTTCTTTGATTTGTTGTTTGATGCGGAATCATGCGGTTACTTGATTATCTAAGGAATTTTAATTGTTGATTGTATAGACGACGAAGAAGTAGGCTTTAGCATTCCATAAGACCAAAACCTATGTTTGATAGACAGATTGCTGGTCCCACGACAGAGAGAGATGGGAGAGTGCCAAGAAGTACATATGGTCGTTGGTGCCAGAGCTCTATTTCGTGAGACACAGCGTACAATTGAAATCAGTATTTTAAATTTTAAATTTTGTTTAAAATGAAATTTAGTATTAAAATGAAATTATTATTGAAATATATTGTTATATGCAAACGTTAGACCCGTACTGAAGCCTCAAACCAAATGGCCTTGGAAATGACAATATGCATGAACGATGAGGCAATCTTCCGCATCAAGTGACGAGACGCAGTGCTAAAGCATGTCGCAATGCAAGTATTTTCAGGCATGGAGTGAAATGGACAATTTTGACAGCTAAGAACAATCCTTGAATTTGACCGACATAAATTGCGGTCGAATGCGCTTCAAGCAAGGCGTAACTTTTTACTATAATTATATTGTTTGAAAAATAAAAGTACACCTCTTTAAAAAATAAAAATCGCAAGGCAATATTTCCTGGCGCCTTCACCTTTGCCAGAGATCAGCTCACTTAAAATTATACCGAGATATGCGCTTTATTATTCAAAGCAATAAATTATACTTTCCACGTGTTTTACAAAATAAATAAGTCACTAAAACCTGAATCCTTTTCTACAAGTTTTGTGACGGTAATGCAAGCTGGAGATATCGTTTTTGGAAATGAATTGCCAACCAGCTTCGTTTTGCTTTCTCTAGCACCGTTCTATCTCGCGTTGACCTTAAGTGCGCGATTCTCGTGTTTATAAATTATATAAATTACAGTATATAAATCAAAAACTTCCCATTTCATCAACGCGCCATCTCGATATCTCTTGTTTAGATTTGGACCTGGTATGGTGATCTATTGGTTTGGCTTTGTTGACGATTTGGACAGCAACAGAAATCGAGGAATCATGCTTGCTGACGGTTTCCCTGACGATATTGTGACGTTGGACATGTTGCTATGACGACGTCATGCTAGCAAGTTCCGGTGGACGATAAATCTTAAATTGATAAATGTTTTGTAAAATTGACATTCGGATATTCCCGTCTATTTTGTAAAACTAGTTTCATTAACTTGTACAAATATGGGTGCGCTTTTGAGTTTCGTAACTTGCGCCATGGAAATGTAGAAATTTTAATTTTGTCTTAGCGTCTTTGTGGGTAATCAGTGCTTGCATATTGAATAGACAAGACTGCTGATTATTTTTGCAGTTGAAAGAGTTGAAGGATTAATTCCGTGCAACGCCCATCACAGCGTCTGTATTCTGTAATTCTGTCCGCTATTAATTGATTTTTGTAGTCGTGCAGAACCGGACTCCGTCTGTTGATCAATTCGAAGCGCATCCAATTTGCCAAGTGAAGTCCTGATGCATTTTGGGATTTAAGCTACTACAGTCACGTGTTTCTGAGCTGAAATTGACAATTTTGACAGCCAAGAACAATCCTTGAAATCGATCATCACAGAAAAGAGTACGGTTGAATGCAATTCAAACAAAGCCATGTTCTGGGGTCATCAGAGGTCAACTAGCATGGATCCCAAAATAAATTGAGGCTGCACTTTGTTAAATTGACAATAATTTTAAATGGGTTTATTATCTTCTTAAGAGAAGCTATCATGCCTCACATTTTACACAAAATTAAGAGCAAAGCAACGCTTGCGCAGAAATTTCGTTCGGTTGTATGCAACTGCATCTGTTTCCATGCCTCCCTTATGGGAGCAACTTCCGTGGGAAATTTGAACGACGCTGATTGCACAGCGATACTTTTATCAAATTTGAAAGAAAACATATAGCTCCGCTTCAAGGCATCATTTTGATTCTGTATCAATTTGCATTATTCAACGTCGGCCTACACGTTAGCGCTGACAGAGTTTATCAGAAACCGTACACAACCAAGGCCTTCCCAGTAAGCAAAAGACGCCGTAGGACGTCTCTTGGACGCTTTAACGACGTTTGGACATCGCTGGTACGTGGTAAAGACGTCCTCTGTTTACTCGGTTGTTGTTCACCGTCACTAGCTTTGGCTGACGAAGAGGATGTGGACACCTTTACTATGCCACACCTATAAACGCAGTGTCATCTCAGCTGGACTGGTTTAAAATGTGGTAATTTTAACTATGCATACTTGACCGTACATTCCATTTGTTCTAGAAGTACAATCGAACCACCGATCATTTATTCGGACCAAATTTCCAACATCAGAATAAGCCCAATTGAATTCAGCTAAATGATGCAAATATCGGATATTTAGACAAAATCAAAGCATTCTCTTAATCGGACCAAACCTGAAAACTGCAACATTTTGCCAAGCAAAACCACACGCCAATATTGCCTTCGCTTTGAGAGAAACCTTCAAACAAGTACCTCGATCATGAGACAGATTACTTTGTAACTGTTTGATGGCAGTAAATTACATTCTTTTTGATAATAACCAGTAAAATTTGGCTTTAAGTTCAATGTTTTTATTTTGCAAGTTAGTTAAGGATGAAATGATGTTCTATTATTCAGTGAGTTGGTAAGTAAGCGAGTTGGTTTTTTATTTACCTTTACTTACGCAGTTCAGGTCATCCTGGAGCTTCCTGGAACTATTACCCAGTCCCCCAATTGCGGAGGGTGTTCCTGCCCCTTTGTCACGTGCCTGGCATTTCAAAACTCGCAGCACGGCAAGAAGACGCCACTTCCGAGGTGTGTTCCGAGATCCTTGCTACTGTCAGAACAAGAAAAGGCAGATTGTCATTCAGTTGATTCTGCAACTAAAACAAAGTAATGGCGTTTGCTGCAAACGAAGAGACATTGGTACGTGGTTTGAAGACAACAGCCCTGGTTTCAATCGGAGGGTTCGCAGGTGCTGCAGCTGCAATGTCTTTTATCTCTCACGATGCGTTGGTATCGACGAAAGACAAGCGTTTTGCAGCAGACAACATGCGTGACGTACTTAGGAGAGCAAAGCCGATGCCATTATCTGCTGCAGTTGCCACCGTCACGTCTGCAGGAGTGGCAATTTTATGCCAGCCAGAAGACAGACTCCCATGGCTTGTATGCTGCGGGGCGTTTGCCTCGATTTTCCCGTTCACGTTTGCCTGCATTTTACCAATAAACAAGAAGATAATGTCAGAGGCAGTGTTGGCCGAGGAAGAAATTGACTCGTTGCTGACTAACTGGAGCCGTTATCATCGGATTCGCACATACGTTGCAATCGGAGCGTTTGGATTTCTAGCACACAACCTGTTCTTCCGTTGATTCCGTTTGTTGTGAATTGTTTTGTTTGCCGCCCTGTTGTCACGTGACATTTTCCCCTTCCCTTGAACTTCGACCCTTCTTTTCTTCGTCACAATTTTCTTGCTGCTTTGCGAACAAGATGTCTGCCTTCAACCAAGAAAACGTAGCTGCTGCACTCAAAGTAACTACCCTGGTTAGTCTTGGTACTTATGCAGGAAGCACTGCTGCGATTGCCTGCCCTGTTGCGTTGGGAGTTCAGTCACTGGAGAAAGCCACGTGTCGCTCAAAGGTCCTTAGCTGCATTTTGAAGAACTGCCAGTTTTTCCCCGTCAATGCAGCATTGGTAGGAACAAGCGCCATTGGAGCTTACTTTGCAACTCGAGGAACCGACCAAGAAGACCCATCATTTCTTATTGGTGCTGGTGCTGTGGCATTATTATTCCCGTACACTTTGATATTTATTAAACCAATCAATGACCGCTTGCTGAAAGAGCCAGAAATTACCGAAGAGGATGCCGCCCCGTTAGTGAGCAGTTGGTTCCATCTTCACAATGTTCGATCCGTCGTCAGTCTAGCTGCCTTTGGATATGTCGCCTACAAGGTCATTTGCAAGTAGAAAACTACTCGCAGAATCACTACTCTTTCTTGGTTGTGCAAAAGCTCAACAGGCGTATTCGTCTCGAGTTGAACACGTCAAGAAATTGGACGGTCGGACAACAAGTGGGTGTGATGCATCATGCATGTAGTTAATTATTCATTTGCGTCGTTTGGATATAGAAAAATGTTACGCAATTTGTCGAGGTAAAACATTAGCGTAATAAGGAAAGCATGACACAAAGAGATGTTAAATTGTCTTGATTTTGTCTGCTGTTCAAGTTTTTCTGTTTCTTTTTTTTCTGCTTTTGATTTTCACTCTGTTTTGAAATCTGGAAGGGAAGTTTTTCTTATGACCTTGTTGTGGCTGGCCGTTGTTCGCGGAAACGAGATCTTTGTAAGAAATTATCTCAAAATTTTGATTTGAAGGCCATTTACAGTGTAACTCAATTAATATCACCCCTCGGGAAAGTTGTAAAATGTGATATTATCCGAGTTCTGACAATAACTGAGTCACATAGGCCCAGGTCAAACAGGCGGATTTCCGGGAATCGAATACAATTCTCAATTAAATTCGCCTTGAGTTTGCTGGTAATTCGCCGTTTGACGCGAATTATATTCGACAACCCCATTTTACCCGGTTTCATTTTCAAAATTCGCCTAGCCTAGGCGGATTATCCACCTGAAGTGCGCTTTCGCGTCAAAGGGCGAATTACAAGCGAATTGAATGCGGCAGGGCTATCCCCCTCTGTGTTTATTTTTAGCAAGCTGGCGGTAGAGCAATGTTGAACAATAGCAAACCGGGGTAATTGCTTCTCGCAATGTTGTAACCAGGGTAACGACGTTGAGGCCCACAGATTCTTGCCATGAGATGAAGGTGTTTGCTGCTGATCGAAGATTCTCAAACAAAACTTTTTCTTTAAGGAAGCTCATCGCAAGCTATAACAAAATTATTTTCAAGAAATCGCTTTTGACGTCAACATCGATGCATTTCTACTTCTCCTTTTCCTCTCATTAGTCACAAGTTCACTGTTTATATCTGCGTGCAGCAACCAGTCTGCAAAACCGGACGTGCTGGAAAGCGAGAAGCAAGGAGAATTCCAGCTGTGAATGATATAAAAACACCCACAACTAATTTATATCAGCCAGTTTGATGCAAAAGAGAATTGAGTTCGCTCTTGGAGCGGATTTAATTGAATTGTATTCGATTCGCCTGAAATCCGCCCGTTTGACCTAGGCCATACTTAGATCTCTAATTTTGCAGGAACGGCTCAAACAACAACAAAAGAGGGCCACAGAACAGCAAACTCTGTATCAACATCAAACAGGGCTATTTTGTAGAGATTTAAGCAACGCAAGACTCATTTCCTTGAATTTGTCAAGCTCAATGAGGTGAACATAATGAAAAACACTTCATCAACTTTTCATTTCTTGACAATTGCGGCGCCTGTGGAAGGCGTGACAATAAGCGAGTGTATATCCTTTAAAAAATCCGTGACAATAACAGAGATGTGACAATATCCGAGGTGATATTAACCGAGTAGAATAAGAGAAAAGCTTTGAGAGTGGCAAGTGGAATTTCACTTTCCGTGATAATAACCGAGACGTGATAATATCCGAGGCGAGGGGATATTAACGGGGTTATACTGTATATGCAAAGCTTTGTTGCCAGTAAAATCTTTCATGTAATTTGTGTGCTTTGAATCTGCAGCCATTGCTTTAGCAAGTCAATTTACTGTATGCTTATCAGTTTCATATGATGGTTTGGTTAAGATTTGATCATCATCATCATTTATTCTTTAATCCGATAAGCTATTAAGCTTACAAAAGCTTTTTTCCACAGAGCAAATACATGATACAGCAGAATTTAAGGTTAGTAATATCAACATTATATAGAGGGTAAACATTATATGGATAACTTAAATTATATAAAAAGGGAACAAGTTTATAACCCTTGTCCTGCTATTGACATGTATACACGTTTTCGAAACAAGTCAAAAGTAGCAACGCATAACCAATCAGATAGTTAGTCCTTAGCAAGCAACCAATCAGCAATTGGTGAAGCGACTTCAAGTCTTCTTTTAAATAGTTTTATGAGCAGGACAGGGGTTTTTAAAAAGCATCTAAGTAGGCCTACCTACGGCAAATGCACTTAATCTTATTCCCGTCGTGTCAGCCTATTCTTTCATCGAAATAATTATCTTATCTTCATGATGAAAATGAGCAGAAAGAGTAGTTCATACTGTAATTGCGAGCTTTCAGATTACTGATTGAGTTAGGTTGAGCAAATGAGGGGTATATATTTACAACCTAGGACGTTTTCAGATAAAGGGTGGGGATTGTATAGCGTCCCCTTTCTGGGGGGGAGCTACCATATTATGATATGTACTGTATCTATGCCGTTCAATCGATTGTACAGTGAAACCCCGTCTGTAATTGTCACCTATGTGACATGAGAAAAATGACCGTTATAGACAGGTGGCCTTTCTGTCCACTTGCCCAGGCTGATTTTTATAGAAAGTATTCATTTTGAGGTTATAAAGAGTGGCCTTTTTACACAGGTGGCTGCTCTATAGAGGTGGCTCCTAATACAGGTTTGACTGTACTACTTAAGTGGATAGCATGGCTTTGGGAAGGATGATGACCTCTCCTATCTCCCTGGATTTGCCACAGCACAGGACTCAAAGCCCCAAAGTACTTGCCTTGTATTTTAAACACACCGGTTGTCTCATAACATTCTGGTCATCTAACCAAACTCCATTATTTTGACTAAGGTTTAAGAATCACGGAAAGCCAAACCTTTACAGCAATTCAAGCTAGGAAAATAAACAGTCTTTTGAAAACTGAGGCTGTTACTGAAATATCTAGAAGAGGCTAGACAATCGTTTGTTACGCTAGAAGAATGGGAAGCTGCGGAATATTCTGAGCTTCCCTGAAGGGTCTTAACATTGCAAAATATCCGTTTTTTTCTTTCAAGAAGGTCCAAGGTGCTATTTGCAAGGAAATTATTCCCAAATCTAATACAGTGTAACCTGTCTATAATGGTCACCTTTGGAACCTGAGGAAAATGACCTGGGTGGTCTTTCTGTATGGGTTGATTGCTTTGTATTATTTTAGATTTATGAAAAATGGCCTTTATACACAGGTGGCTGCTTTATAGAGGTGGCCACTTAACAGTGGCGTAGCCAGCTTTTATTTTTGGAGGGGTAAATCGTTGCTCAACAGCCGCGAAGCTGTTGAATTTTTTGGGGGGCTGGTGTACCTGCAAGAACACGTTAGAGTATTCTGCAGAACTGCAGTTTCGAATCCAGTAAATATATTTATACAGATTCCTGATTCACTCACAGTAAGACAGTAATATTCATAATACAGAAAAGGGTTACCCTCACCCCCAACTAGTTTCTCATCGGATTTCGCCTTGTTTAATTTATGACTTGAAAGAGCATTGGGGGGGCGACTGCCCCCCTTCGCCCCCCCTTGGCTACGCCACTGGGCCACTATACTAACAGGTTTGACTGTACATGAATGATTGTCTACGATGCAAGCCAAGAATTACTAAGCATGGAAATGCCACAGTTCTTCACTTTGCTGAAGTATTGTTTACAGAATGTTGAAGATTGGAAGAAGAAACATGCTTGGTTAATTAAAAGACATTATTTTTCGACATTACTTCATTATTATTTATCAGTTAAATTGGAAAAAAAAACTAGAAAATATAAAAAGCAGCAATCGAATATTTTGTACAGTAGCGTGTTATTTTAATTTGAATGCTTTTTGTTATTAATGTTAAGTTACGTAATCTGATGTGTTATAGTCAGCCTCGATTCCATTTAAAATATTTTAAGAATACTGCTTCAGAAGGAGATTATTTTGGCAGATACGAGGCCAGGAATATCACCAGAAATTGAAGAACAGGGTTTGTCGATATTAAAGTGATCCTTCCACCTTTCAGGCTCTACTGCGAGTAGGCCTAGTATCTGTTCACGGGGTTTGCGTAAAGAACTGGGGACAAGGGGAGCACTTTTGCCTTGAATGTTTGGAGCGATGCACGGCTGCTTTGACAGTATGGGTGCATGGCCTGACAGGTTGAATAATAATAATAATGTGTTTTATTTTCTCTCGTATTCAGCTGGGTACAAGTCATTACAATGATTGTAAACAGTTACCAATAAAGATATGTTTTACAGAATTCCGAGAATCAATATTAAACAGAAATTATACATTATATACAATGAAATAAAAGAATCTTAAAACTTTATCTAATTACATACCTAGAGTTAAAATTTTCTATGTTACAAGCGTGCATCTGTTAACTATCTACAGTAAAAATATCGTCAAACCAAAAATTAGAAATACGGAAACGATTTCTTCTATGTATGTTTATTTGTCAAAAATTTTGACTGGCAAATAATGGGAAGAATAACTTCCACTTACATAAAACCAAAGCATAAAATGCAAATTAAAGGACAAGACTATACACGAGTTAACTAGTATACAAGACATTTTGACTTAAGGTCTATCAGTTCTAAACTTCGCTTGAACTTTTGAATTGATGTTGCTGTCACAGCTGATACCTTCGGTAGTGGCCGTTCCACCAAGGAATAACTCTGTTCATAAATTGATGTTTAACAGACGTTAATTTACAGAGGGAGTATGGCTTTATTGATATCATGTGCACAAAACAAATCAATTTTTAAGTCTATTAGATTGTGAGTAATTTTATACAACATGCACAAATCACGCACAGGAATACTGCACCGGATGAACATCAAGCGTTTAGCTTCATGAGGCAATAAATTACTTCATGAAATGTGACTAATTATGTAAAACTGCAAATGGCTTGTCTCATATCAGTCCCTTGACAGTTGAAACCAGATACGACACAACGAATATACTGTAGGTGACTAGGTGTCAGTGGGCCGGAAGAATTCATTAGCCTGACCAAGATAGAGTTGTCGTTTCCTATGAAGGAACTGCACGATAATAGCCTCTTATCGACGAAGCCTATTTTCAGCGCACAATCCATGGACTTGTACTGTACATATCGATTGTTTAGCTAGAGAGTGCAGCGGAGCACGCAACTCAGAATACAGCAATGCAATTGCGAGATTGATGCACGAAAGCATGGACATTTAAATCAAGGCAGCAATACTGCACGAGATGATACCATCGTGTAGGAAGGGAGAGAAATGGAAAATATTCCTGACTGCAAATTCATTCCGATGACACTGTTCCCATCAACCGAGTTAGAAAAGTTATCTCCTTCTCCTGTGTACAGTCGGGCGTTCCCCATGGGATGGTCCTCGGCACTGCCCAGATACTGTGGCATTGATACAATGATTCTACAGCAGGGATCCCATTGAATCACAAGCGGCTATATCTCTTCATTTAAGACGCCAAGAAACACAACACAAATTATATAATTCAATTTACTCTCTTCTTTGCATATAGTATATACGTATTAGATTTATATATGCATATCTCTGCGTTCAAAATGACGCAGATCATATTCACGTATTTTACAAAACAACTAGAGACAGTTCGAGTGGCTAGGCCAACAATTAGCACCGGCGTGCCCCCTTCTTCCCCCCAAAAGCAAAGATCCCGCTGCGAGAGTGAGCGGGTAGATGTTGTCTCTTATAAATCTCTCGCGTTCGCTTTCAGCTCTAAAAAAACTCAAAACACAACATTGAACGGTGAGGCGTTTGTCCATAGCTGCAATGTCCATCGGAGCCGGTGCACTTACTGGGGCGATTCACAGCGCAAGGGAAATACCGTTCATACGACGAAGTAGCACGAGCTTCATAAGCCGTGATGTGCAACTCAAATGCTGTAGAACGTGGCTCCGACAACAACACTCATTGCAAGAGAGAACACCTTCGGGTCCTCTATGACGAATGCATGTCCATGACGGAAGAGAGACCATCGTGACCGATGATTGGAGACTGAGTAGAGCATGGTATCATCTGCGGATGGCCAAGGTGGTAGCCGTGTGGATGATGACTACCACCCGGTCCCATCATCACTGAATGCGGATGACCAGGCATGTACATTTGGTTGCTGCTGAGTGGTGCGCCACGGTAGGAGTACGGAGGTACCTGGGAGCGCATTGGACCGCACCCGGGAGATAGAGGTCCACCCCCAAGGGGTCCGGGGCCCACTTGGTCGGCCGCGCAGGACATGTAAGATTTGGAGGTGTAGTGAGTGGGAGGCAGGGACGCGTCTAGGTGGTAGCTGCCGTGCATCGACGGGCTGTAGTGCTGCTCCTGCGCGTAAGGCGGCGTGTAATGGCCACCGATCGGAGGGAAGTGCGGCACGGGCGACGTGCTGTCGGAATTCGAGCCTCTTCTCTTGCGTGACTTGAAGACGGTGACGACAGGCGATTTTCCCGCCCTGTTCGACGCGTCAATCATTGGCTGCACGATGCGACGCCTCGCGTTGATGAACCTGAAATCGAGGAAGCCAATTTTAAAATGACATTGTCTGACATGCTTAACAGGCGTCGCTGCCATCCGACTCGTCCTCTGTAGCTCACCAGTTGTTCACTTGTAGTATTGTCAGGCCTGTCTCGTTGGACAACTGTCGCTTCTGTTCTTCTGAAGGATAAGGATGCTGAAAAAGACAGAAAAAACACACTTAGTCCACCATCATGTTGTAGGCGATGAGCTGTATTTTTCCGTCAGTTTATTAATAATTAATTAGATATTAATTCATGGAAAAGGCGGCCAAATTAACTTTGATTGATATTCTGCTCCTATGTGCCTTATGTTAAATCCTTTGAAATTCTTACTGCTCGTCGTCTTCGAGGGAAAATTACGTTTCGTTGTATCGCTTGTTTGTCTTTCGTTCTTGCATCAACCTTGCTACACAACGTAATGGCAAACAAGAAGCAGAAGTAATGTCGTTCACACGGACACCCATGACATAAGCAATCATAAACACGACATCAATGTTTTAGCCTTGGAGTTCGTGAAAGGATGTCATCTAGCTGGGATAGAGTTAGCCAAAAGCGTCACGGATCAGTGTGTGATAGGAGTCAAGTGACATCGTCGTGGCTTGATTTCTTGGGCATGATAGCATATTTTTTCGTCTCACAGAAAAAAGCGGTATTCCTAATCGCGAATTACGAAATGACCGACAAAGACGATAACATGGCGAGCAGTACTCCTCCCTCGGGGTCTTACCTATTGGTCTTAATTTCAAGTCTGAGACTGCGTTTTAGCGCCGGCCTATGATCAAGGCTCCTGGTAGCCTTTGCGCTGACTGGCGATACAAAGAAATCAGACAAGTCAATCTTAAGGAGTACAACGGCGACACACATATCGTTCTTCTCGGAGGAACCCAACGACCAGTAACACGTTATAGATAGAAAGGGCAGCTATAACGGATACAAGCCCTGTAATTTCGGAACTATTGAGTCTTTTAGGCCCTTGAGAGAGCAACACATCGTCGAAAGTCCCAGCCACCTACCGTCGCCATGGTGACATCAATAAATAGGCCACTGCTGTCAAAAACCCGCATCTATTCTGGATCTTACTACAAGTCACCCGGGGTCAGTACACTAGAAAATAGAAATTCGTCCGACCTGCCAGCTTAGGAGTGGCGAAGTACAAAGGCGGCGAGAAGACAGACGAAACTGCCAACGGGTGAGATTCAATCCGACGGGCGGGTTGTCAAGCTGGCGAAGGGATGGCAGAACGCCAGATAACGCCACGGCATTTCATGAAAACCACAAGAAACGACACAAAGTGCCAGCAAGGAATACGCTCATCCGACAGCAGTGCATTGTAGGAGCAGACAGATTACTCGCAATAGAAACATCCCATGCCACGTGGTGTTATGGCACCTCCTGCCCTGGCGATATGAATGCGAAACAGTTGACAGAGAGTATCTTTTATAATTAACAGAGACAGAGGCAGTCTTTGAATTGAGTGATTGAATACTCGAAGAGCATTGTAATAAATATCGGATTAGATGAACATCTGCCATAGCGAACACAACGTTTAACTTAATTGGAGCAATGGATATTCGAATATCTGGATTGTCACATAGAGCGGAATCCGATTAAGGACGTGATCATCTTTAACATAGTAGATATCTGTAGAATGGCAAAGAAAGATACTACGAATGGAATGACATACGAATGGACAGATGCAAGCTGATAGCAAAAACAGGCACGTCTGGATAGGAAACCGATGAGGGATACTCCTGGCGCGATGTTCTAGGAGACGAGTGTGCGAAGGCAATTCATTTATTTAAAGATGACATTACTTTTTTATTTGATTTTGTATTCTTTTCGATTACATCGTCGCGTAGCAAATGTAATCTAAAAGAGAGGAGAATATTTTCTTTTTTGGTTCATTGGATGAGTATCGTAAGTATCTCTGTCCACTTCGGAAACACAAATGAGGAGAGAGGAAGGATAAGCGACACTCAGCGCCAGGCAATCGTTGACAATCTGGCGTGCATCTCAGCGGATGGCGTTACGATGAAACGGCGCAGATGACAGATGACGAGGGCATGACAGCCAACGGAGGGATCAAGCGTCTCGCGATCATCTGCCATCTTGAATAAGCAGAGCAACATGTCAATGCAGATTGACCGAATAAACGACGGATCCGACATGATGGGAATGCGGGCCATGCCATTGGCCAACGAGTTGTCACGTGTGGCACGATGAAAATCTATCATCCGACAGCGAGCAGGAGATTAAGCCAAGCGGCCGGCACATACACAAGCCAGCTGCTTGCCGCGTAGGATAGGGTCACCACTGCCTCACTACGACGCGCTCTGCCTCGCTACGGATACGGCGCAATGCCTGCCAATGGAGTTGGTAGCGCGTGTAGAGTACAACACTGGAAGGGACTCGCGAAAGATTTGATTTCTTTAGCGCGTGATAATCGGATTGGTGAATGCGAAATGGTGACACGTAAGACGCGTCGGAATAATGCGCCGTGGACGGGCAAAGCTGCTTAGGGCCGTCCCCAGTGACAGTTAGAGCTATTGCGTCGCGCATGGTCAAACTAAACACCATGGCCGCGAAGAATGACACGTTACAGACGATCACAATGCAGCAAGCACATCGAAACACCAACAGTAACGGCAGCCGCACGACCAACTGCTCCCATTGACCAACAGACGTACAGAGAAGCCAAGGAGCCATGGCAACACACCACACAAACAGACAATAATGCTGACATCAGCAGCTGTTGTAACTGGATCAGAGTCGAAATGGATTATGGGATGGACTTGCAATCTCTTAACAGGATCAAGTAGTTCAGCAGATGATCGCAACTCTCAACTATCTAACGAGCAACGGATGCTGTGCTGAATGAGGACACTGTGTTGTGCGACCCAGCACCTTCGCGCCATCTGCCACCCCAACGCACACAGCACCGGCAATCAACGGACATGGCAGGCAACTGACCACACCAGCCCATCGCCAACCGACACTACTATTGTTCCCCTTCACCTACAATGGATCAAACCCCCTGCCCCACCAACATACGCAGAAATGCACAATCAACATGGCATGCTTTAGGGGGTGCTTCTCCCAAGGGGCGTAATATTTCAGCCAAGTCAACTGCCCAAAACTAGACAAGAACGTTGAATGGGTGCAAGGGGACATGATTTACTGCACGTGACAATGGCGAGTCTGACCATGCACCGTAGCTTAAAGCAAGGCAAGGCAATCAGCCAGTTGTCAAAGAACCAACGCCAGCCATGCCAACTCACTGTCAAATGTTGAAATAGCCACGCCTTCATGATGTTCGTGGCCATCTTTGGGAAGATCCCTCGCTTCTTTTGTTTGCGTTTCTCTTTGTCGTCGTTGTCAGCCGTGAAGCCGTCCTCGGAGTCCTGAAGGTGTTCCATCACTGTACCGTCTGAACAACAACAACACAGAATGGTCAATTAGAGGGACGCGACTAACAAACCCAACACGCATTGATTATTCAAAGAATATATCCATATCACGGGGGAAGACTACGTTTCATTCTTGTGGTTGACATGTAAATCCCCACCGTAATAGATGCGAGACCATTGGTTCTTGTATGTACCAACCATTGCGTTGAGTGAGCACATTATTTTGCCTGCTGTGTGATGCCACGGGTCGGTCAACGAGCAGCTCTCCTTGTCTGTCGCAGAGGCAAATCTGAGCAAAGACGATGGTCGATATGCTCTCATGCCACTGCAGCTTCCTTCTTGCGCGGGGGATTTGATTAATCGCAACTGTTCGTGGTGAGCTCATGTCTGGCGAGATGATCACGCAAAGAAAACGCAGGAAATCGTTATCCCGATTAGATGTGGCCACCGACCCAACTCAAGCAGGGACTAGGCACGCAGTAAATCGTCGTAATTTTACTAAGGACATGATCCCAATTAAGAGTTTATCCTGCTCTCGTGGTCACGACACATCCAGAGACAACCACACCAAGGAAATGTCAAATTAACCAATAGTTCCTTAACGTTTTCGCATCAGCCACACATGTTCTATTTCTCTGGGACCAGCTCGATGTCAAAACCGATTTCACATTCACTCTCAAAAACAGCAAGTATTCTGCAATGTTCTATTTTTTACAACCGGCAAATCAATCGGGGGGAGGGGGAACACCAAAAGGGAACCTATCATCCCGTTTGATTCTTAATGTTCATTGCATAGCACGGGGAATGCAACGCCAAGCAACGTGAATCATACGCAATAGGATGTGTTAGATGGTCAGCACCAGAATTGTACGATGATAATTACAGATCGCAGATTGCACAAAACAAACGAGAAAACACTCCAAGGATTATGAAATCACATATGGAGCTATAAGCGAAACATCGTGAAATAAAATGTGGCGAAGACAGGTGGAAAACAGACAGGGTTGGGTTATGCACTGTAGGTAATTAGCCAACAAAGTTCATGAAATGGGACTCAGAGCCAATGCCACTCACCTTCGTTACCACCGTGTCCTCTGTTGGTGTTGAGCGGTGGCTGTTGCTGCGGGAGCTGCGCCTGGGTCTGCAGGCCGTTGTCACCGTGGCAGGCGAGTGCGTGGGATGGTGCTGTGCTGTTTGACGACGGCCCTGAAACGCCAACGCCGGCACTCGACCAATTCACCGTCGGTGGCTGAAGAAGAACAACTTCAAATTAAAAAACATTGGAATGACTGCACTACAGCGAGGCTACCAATTAGCCATCGCCAAACACATACGGCGAGGCATGGCTTTCATCGACCGCTTATACGCTATTAGCAAATGTTTCATCATGTGTACAAGCGAACGGCAATGCCGAAATGACGACAGCGCACAGACACAGGTCGCATAGGTCCCGAGTGAAAACAACACAGCACAAACTACAACCATTCAACAAGCAGACGCTGAACGCTGACTCCAAGTAATACTATGGACAAACGTGAAAGTGGAAAGCAGCCAAGACTAAGTTGTCCCATCGACGAAGAGCGAAGAGAGACACAGTGCACGCGCGTGTATGTTTGCAGTGTGGCAGCGAACGCCACAGGAGACATCAGTCAGTCAGTCGGGCAGCACAAATCAGTCCGTTGACAGCACTGTTGAAGCAAAGGGCAGATTACTAACGAACCAACAGGCGTATCGCTCGGTTCGCATCAAACTGGCACTTGTGTCATCGGCCATCATATGAACATCGCTGTCAAATGTAAAGTTGACTTGTAGGACAGCTAAATCGCCATGGCGAACAAATAGGCGTTGAAACCCAAGTGGCAGACTGACGGAGTAACCTTCAATCTATGGCAACGGGGTGATAAAAGCGCACGCGTACAGCAGCGTCAGGTGTACTCTCACTTGGTATAAGCCCATTCGATAGAGGCAAGGGTGCCACGTCCTGTCCATGGTGGCCAAATGAACGTACACTCCAGACGCAAGTGCGACTGAACAACGCCCGCCGATCAGTGACGACGTCTCAGGAACTTTTGGAGTAGAGTGCTGGTCCGTGCGTCGCTGCCGAGTCGCTTCCTCAATCCGTCAGCATCGCTCGTCGCCAAGGTGCTTCGGGCGCGGTGCTGCTGCTGCTGCTGCTGTCGACTATCGCTTCTCCCGCTCGTCCATAATCAACAACGCGCCGCCAGTCTAGGTTTGTTGACCGTCACCATCCTGCAACATCGCCTGACAACTGATTGATGTCACGTGGATCAATGGATTCAATGCCCGTGTAAACTGGATCTGCTGTCACTCGGGCTTTGCGGCCGCCAGCAGGGCAAAAGATGCATGGCGTCATTATCATTCTGACGGAAAACTCAACCGCGGTCAACTGACCAACCTCCATTGCATGGCGAAGAGCAGCAGAAGAAAGACACGACTAAAGCATAACTTGACTGACGTTATTCCCATTTGAGGTTGAATAGAAACACATTGACAGCTTTAATCAAAGGTAACAATGGCTTCACTCTACCCCATCATGCAACGGCGCTTTGACCGTCAACTGCTGCCGGTCATACGAAAACATCACCGTTGGCTGGCATTGTTTGGCTGAATGAATATTAGACAATCGAACAGCAAAAGACAGGACAGGAAACGCATCTTGTCGGACTAAGGTATTAACAGGCAAAGGGCACGACCAAGCCAACATGATTCATCATCCGAGAAGGGAACGAGAGAGAGACAAGGGTATTTATATCGCCATGTAGAACAACATTATACTCTCAGGTAGAGAGATAAATAAAACGCCCGCTAGGTCGCTACACATCCGCGATGAACCACCAGGAAGGATGTCAACGCCGCAATGGCGACAGCGTCCTGATTTAACCAAAGAGGCCTACATATAGATTTTCCTTTACGATACGTGAAATGTGTCGACTTACCGCAACTGAATTGTAAACAGTAATGCACGCGCCGAGTGAGTTACATGTCAATGAGAAAGACGACTTGCAACAACTGGAGACGGCAAATGGAGATAAGATCCAACTGACTTCAGCTCTCAAGACCTTTACATGCGACCGTCGCTAGTGTATGCATCCAAATGTGCCCGCGAACAGGTATCCGAACGCACTATAAAGTGTATGCCAATGGCAAGTTGCAGAAGAATGCAGTCGCGCAGGCGGTCCTTCTATAAGCGCTCCGCGTTCCAGCAAACATGTGGTCGACATAAATGTTTGAGCTGTTTACCGACGCCTTGAAGCTATTGCAAGTGCAGAAATACTGTTGCCAAGAAGCATGAAGAGGCAAACAGGTGAACTAATTCGACAAGGCCGATCCCTGAAGACCATCAAACGAGCGAACGACAAACAACCCGAAGAACAGCTACTCGATTGACGTAGCGGACACCTCCATCGTAACCACGAGAAGCGGAGAACCAGTCTTTCGTTTGACAAATTGAAGTCACAGTGAATCGGTCTACAAGCACGGTCGTTGCCTGGAGGTCATCTACGGCTGTCATTGGCTTCTGTCGGTGAGAATTCCGAGTAGAGACGTGACAATCGTGTAACTGGACAACGCATTCGCATCTATCTGCCCCGTTAATAATGCAAATGACACCAAACACACATCAATGACTGAAACCATGGCTACGAAGCAGCAAAGATCTGAGGAATCTGTATGCCATAAAAGACACATGCCTACCAGGACCCTTCAACACTCAGACAGACAAGCAGAGATCAACGGTTTCTATTGATAGCACATCATAACAGGGTGTGGTCCCAGAGAGGTGCAAAGGGGGGTTGTACCCACATCGACCTATAATCCGTCATGTCCAGAATGTACTCTTTTTCAAATTCTCAAATGATGCCTCAAGACTGTTTTCCATGGAATGGATTGATGATTAGTGCTGTTCGATATAGGAAGCTCCCAATCCGATCCGATCCTATCCCAATGTGCCTCTTACTTTGCCTAACCGATAAGAAAACTAGGAAAGAGGCTTCCTATATGGTCAGATATCAATACGACACTGACTTGGCACAATGTTCAATTAATTCCAGCCACCTAATGCTTCATATAATTATCGGCTCAAGAACAGTCTGGCATAATAATTGGCATATCGGATCCGATTCAAAATACGTCCATGTCGGCCCCGAAATCAGCCATTACGATAACTCGAACGGTCCCACAAGAAGCTTCTGAGCAGTTTGAAACACAAACGGTATTTGACGGCTATGATTTCTCTGATTAGCTATCTGGCGCTGTCAATAGTTTGTTGCAACAATGCTTTTAACTTTGCAAAATGTATACCAGTCAACCACAAGATAACAACACCAAATTCTGGAACCCAACATGTCAACCTTGAAAAAAGATACCACAATTACATGAAATGATGCGTTAAAGTAGCTTCACACGATGCAATTTGCTGCATGTTATAATTAACTGGTCGGCTGTACTGATTGGTCTTACTCTGATTGCAAACTATCCAAGATGCTAACACAGTACTTACTACTTAGCAAGTGTAAATTAATCACATACAGCAGAACCACGATGCTAAGTCATGATACAAGATCAGCATTAGTAAGCAATAATTATATATTCCATCGTGTGAGACTTTCTCGACTGTTATTCAATATGTTAAACTGAAAAATACATTTTATACTTGCAACCCCTAGATAAAAACTTAACCTTGATAAAATACATACTAAATGTTACAGTGAAAACAGGCCTAATCTTACAACTTTCTTGATACCGCACGAGTAGGAGTTACACCTCTCGAATGTGGCCGTCAGCAAATGACGAAAAATCTTACTATCACTTCAACTCTGGCCATACAACACTTCACATAACCATCCGTCCAACAACCAGGCGCTTATTGTATAGTTTATGAAACCTTAGATTTTTAGATAATAACTAAACATTAAACATTGTAACTTGAGTTACCGCACAGAGGGTGAAAATATATATATATCTACAACCAGCAGCAAGATCTCAACTTCACAACATCCGCACATAACGGGGCCATTGTATTAAAACCAATATGTTTTATATTCCTAATTATTCTAATCAATAACTCATCTTAGATCCGAGGGCTTTATCTAATTATTTTCACTTGAGCTTGTTGCCATTCGCATTCGCAAGTTCGGATTCGCAAGTTCGCATTCGTAAGTTCGCATCCTCTCGAACATAACACCATACTTTCATTTGAAATACGCGTGATTATTAGTAGGAAATCTTTTACGCAAAACGTTCTTGACGCATTCGCGTTCTTGAAAGGGTTATACAAGTGCAAACAATTCATTAGATATCCGCAAACCTTTTTCCCTTTTGTTTGCATTTAGTGTTTTCCAATTGGAGAAAAGAACTCAGTAGATTACAATTGGGAGAAAAATCTGAAAATTTCATTCCATAATCCCAAAACGGGAAGAAAAATGAAATGCGACAAAAGCTAATTCCAGGAATCCTCGATGCAAGAATCAACGAAGCAGTCTCTGGCTTCTGTACAGATACACGTTTATCAGAATTATCGCGTAAAACGGAAACCGCAAAATCGGTTTCAACTGCACTCTCTTCAGTCAAACTGACGCGATTAGTACTCTTAAGCGGGACACGTGTTCATATACAGCTTAAATGAAAGTGTTCAGTTGTAGCGACAGTATCATGACAAAAGAGCCAGCTTTTATCTCAACAGACAGTTTTAAGACGACACAATTGATACTGTGGATGTTGGCAACCGACAGCCCTGACAGTCATTGCATTCACAAGTTCAAGAGCTTCAAAGTTCAAGTCGAGTTATAATTTTAGCAGTTACAGTGGCTAGCTAGAATATAATGTCCGTTTTCATACTCCCTACAAATGATAGGCCTATATTGTATTCATTTTAGAGTGCATTACATGTTAGTGTCAACTTCAATATGGCATAAACAGTAAAATGTTAGATATATTTGAAACGATCGCATATATCCATCGGATTATCAAACATCACTCGCACTGGCCAATCGTCCACGAGAGCCTTAATCATTGACCTGGATTAAAGCGTAGTCCGAGACTAAAGGTCTCACCTGGACAAAATTACTAAAATATGTATACCGAACTTGAGATTTAGTCCTTGGGCCTTATTCATGGACCTGGACTAACGAGTAGACCCAAACTAAAAATCTAGTCTGGACTAAATTGCTAAACCATGTCACTATTAATACCGAACTTGAGATTTAGTCCCGGACTACAGTTAAGTCCCGATCCGTGAATAAGACCATTCGCAAACAAAAGAAAACTTCATCGCGTCTAAGTATTGGCCTTTACTGCGCATGCCTGAATCTCAGGGATGCGCTTTACTATAACTGCTGTCGAATGACAATGCCCTTATGGTTACTATAAAATGCAAGCGACTGTCGGATCTAGCGTTGTTCAAGCAAGCGTCTTTGTAGCGAGTACTTAAAACGACAATACCAAGTTGTAGGGGCATTGATACTTATTATATTGATACTCGAAATATGATTATTTTATAAGGATTTATGATAAAAAGTTTAACTAGTATCGGATTTCAGGGAGCACACTAGAAATTCGAACAAGCTACTGCGAGCAGTGTGTCATTTCCAGCAGCTACATTCCGATCTTCGGCCGCTTGTGATTGGAAATCACCATACATTGAAATGAGTAATTCAGTGGAATCTGCCTAATTCGAAGACCTGTAGTTCGAATAATCGTCTATTTCGAATGATGATCTGGGTCCCTTGATCAGTTGAAATCACTCTTTTGTCTTCTATCTTTTGTTCATTGGAAGACTATTGCTTTCCTATTATTCCTAACTCAAAGTTCGTATAATTCGAAGAATTTTTTACGGCCCCAAGACACTTCGAATTAAGCGGATTCCACTGTACAGCAAACAAAGATTCCATGATGTCTTTGAGTAAACTATAGATTCAACTTGTATACGTAGTCTATTGCGCTTGATTGAGGGCATCAATTGTGTTGCCACAACACTGAATAACGCTTCTGATATCGCCCCATTTAAGAAGCCGCAACAGCAACACAGATCTTTATCATCGTCTAAAGTGAAATGCGAATGATGTCACTTTTCAAAATGGCGCATTGCTCGGGGCGATGAGTTTTAGTCAAGAAGAATGACTAATTATAATACCATTTTTTTAGATAGTCGGCCTATTCACACGAATGCGATCTTCAATAGGGCACTGTAATTCTTAAATAAAGAATTAAAAACAATACAAGCGAGGATCTCAGAGCGTGACCACAGACGCTATATTCTCACTTGCATGCGGCCTCTATTTCCTTCGGAATACCGTACACGCGCGAGGTTTGCCAATGAAGGTACAGTATATGAGCTGATAAATGTTCACGGGATCAGCAGCAAGGCAGCAAGCGTCATCTCGTAGTCACAAGCAAACGGAAGAATAGGAGCAAGCTGAGGCAGTGTAAACAACAATCATGTGTGCTATTAAACTACCAGTCAGACGTAATTCCAGACAAAGCAGAACGGTAACAAGAAACTAATATCGGTTAGCAGCTTATATTGCACTCGCCCTGTTTAATCAACCCTTCGCGAGAAAGAATGTCAAATAGGGGGTTCGGGGGAGGACGCCACGCCAAACAACGATCTATATCTACTTTCCACAAGTAGGATATGTTACGACATCTCTACGTCAGTCACTTACCACCAGTGGTGATTTCACCAATGAATCGTCGTCTTCTTCTTCCTCTTCGTCTTTCAATCGAGCTGCGCTGTCGCTTGGACTGAGATCTTTCTTATCGCCGTCTTCAAGAACTAAATCCAAGGGCATCTTACCACGCAGACAGGCAATGTATCGCTTGCAGAAGTTGTCGCACAACTCGTGAACCTACCGAACAATCAAGAAGGTCGACGCATCAGCCATCAGCATCACACAGACGACGCACACGATGACAGATCGACACGAAATCGACGAACAGATGCCAAATATAGCACTCAATGCTTAGAAACAAGCCACATCGGAACTGCCTGCCAAGACGCCTGGTCCCGCTACGGTTTACCTAGCGTATCTGTCGACCGGATGGACTGAGGCAGGCTGGCATCAGTCGACATGACAGCTAAATGATCGCCTAGAGCCCTGGCGTAAGGAAGGCTCTGCCATGGGTTGCATTCGCATCCGATCGAAGAGATGTGCAACGAGAGATAGGAGCGGCGGTGAACGCTCACAATCAGACACTCCGCAGCAGACACAAACATTTATTGGAAACTGAGCGTAACTCAGACATGTTTACATCTTACTAGCATGTGATTTTCTTTTGCCGCCCAGACAATGTTTACACCGTGATCAACGCGGTCGGTACAACCGGCCAACAGTACCTGGCAACTTTTTTGTTCATTGGGGCGCGTGCACACTCCGACAAACATCAACGGTGCCAAACGACAGACCGGGTCAACTGAGGCAATTTGCGCTCGCGGTAAATTGGAAGAGGCAGGCCGGCCTCGCTCTCAATCACAGCGTCCCGTGAGACTCTCCGCTGGTGAGACGCCGAATACAATGGCAGCCAAGCAGGCGGTCGACAGATCAGCGCCTATGAGGACCGCCTGAGAACAGCACTTCCACTCAGATCAAAGGGAAAAACAAGGCCATGTCACAGGCCAATGTCATACAGAGCAGCAGAGGAGAATTCCAGTCTTGCCTAATCAGACGCTCTACGCGTAAAACATGCCAGATTATACGCGACGACGTCCAACGGGGAATTGTCCGTCGACAATCGCTCGCTTCCCAACTGTCAGCCTTTCCTGCTAGAGCCATCAAACAGAGCATTCGCGATCGTGGTAAACTTCAACGGGGGAAACCTACACGACAGAAGTTCTCACTGGATTTCCACGACGCAACCGGAAGCGAAAACCCGTTGTCACGCCTACTAATGCGCGTATTCAAGAGCCATTGATTGCGTAGTAGGAGGCTAAGACGTCGGATAGACAATCAGGAAAAAGGAAAAAGTGCGCTGCTATATTCAGTCATCCAACAAGGGTTGACTAACAGTACGCGATCAATTGCGTTGTTTCATCCACGATACAGAAACAGACCCATTGATAACAATAATTCCTCTTCCATCCAAAAATATCAACTACACATGGAATAAGCAAAAAATATCTCCCACATGATGGGACATGAACGACAAAATAGGTCAATTGTACTCCGTCCCTGATGGGTAGTTCAGAAGCAGAATTTCCAGCTCTACTACAAGGCGGGTCTACCTAGCACGAGACTTTCCAGCTATACTACAAGGCAGGTCTAGTTAGCACGAAACTTACCAACGAGCTAGTAAAATCTAAAGTAGGTCTTAGCGGTCCCGTGAATACCCCCCTTGTGTCTGCTGGATACATCTTACCATGGTGAGTCAATCTCTAGCGAAAGGTGGAGAAATGGGTGGACACGACTCACGCCTCTAACGGATCAACATCAAGTTAGTCATCAGCTAAAACCGTCTAATGAACAAGACGCGTCTCAGCTGAAGACAACTCATGGCACCAAACGATATCACATTATAGAGAGAAAAATTCATAAGTTCCTTTGCCTCTCGTCAATTCGACTTTATTTCTTGTCCTTGTGACTTTCAATTATCTACTGTACGTCAATTGTTTCTTCTTTCTCTTCTGATCCTCAATAGTTTCTGATAATTTTCAATTCTCTCTTTCATTTCTCTATTCTTGCCATTTTTTATTTTAATTAAATTTTAGTGATGTAATCTATATAAGGTCTCCCAAACAAACAAGCTGTTAGTGCTTACGGGATGACCTTGATCATGTACTTTTTTAGTTAACTATGTATTAATTGTAAAAGATACTCTGCTGTACAGTTCACGATCAAAAATAAATATCCATCTACAGTATCTATAAATGACGTCAGATGTGGTCCCTTTAAAACCCCTTACAATTTGAATTCAGAGCTGCGTAAGTATGTCAGGATGAAATGGCGTGTGGTGAGGCAGAAGCAGCCAAAACGAAGGGTCTTTGCACGGAGTTCCCATCTAAGCACAGCAAGGCACGTGTGAACCTCAACGGACCCTATTCAATACAAACCCCATTGATAGGCCACACAAAGTTGAAATCATTCATTTCCCGATCCATGCTTTGTTATTTCGAAAACAACGTAACATTATAACGACATTTCCAGTATAATAAATCTACAATACAATAAAATCGTAGTCACCTTCTGTCTATCAAATTTAAACGCTAAAAATTACAATTTTACCTAAAACAAATTAACCTGCGATATTTACAATTTCTTGTAAGCTTTCCCAAACTGTGAGGGTGCCGTTGTGATGTTACAAACATAACTGCCATTAGTAGGACAGAATAACATGAGAAACGTCTACAGCTTACTAATCGCATCAGTTGCTACACTCAAGCTAAAACAAAGTAAAAGAGTACCCGACCATTCTAACGCCATCATAGCACAAGGCGACTGGGTGGGGTTTTTCGGCGTGAAAACTAAGTCTGGTTTGATATCGATTCCATCTCTTCTGTGGCCTTATTCATGGACAGGGACTAAAGTGTAGTCCGAGACTAAATCTCAAGTCAAATCTATATGATTTTAGTAATCTAGTCCAAGCTAGACATTTATTCTCGGACTATGCTTTAGTGCTGGTCCATGAATAAGGCACGCCACTGACGTCATTAGTACCAGGTCACTTGTCAAGCGGGCTGCCAAGCAGCGGTCGCACTGGTCACAAACCAATTGGACACGAGGACCTTCTCTAGAGCGTTAGACGACAACAACTTATAAATATTTCCTGAATGCAGGTGTTTGCCGGGATGAGTGGAATTCAATCCGGGAGAAACCAGGAAAGTATTTATGCGTCGCTATAAAATTTACGCGCAACGTGTCGCGGTCAAGAACTCGAAAAGCCAAGGTAGAATGTCGAAGCGTAACGCGAAAGGACCTGGCGTCACATCAAAAACCTAGAAATACAATTATGATACGTACACGCAATAAGAACGATCTAAACATCTTTACGGCGACAGCTCGTAAAATAACAACGATCTTTCGATACAATGTTTCGCGCAGAGGGAATAGCAATTAAAACGATTGTCGGCGTGTTTAAAACTCAACCCAGGTCAGCTCACAGTTATAAAGCCGTATGCACGCGAGAATTGGCAGGGAAATGTGTTCGAAGGACTTTAATTAATCATTCTGTGATGCTTTTCATGTTAAAAAAACCCGGAATGAGTGACTAAATTGCAGGCTTGTAATTCGGGAAAATGATATACAATAAATCAATGAAAATTGATATTTTATATGATGAAACTTGTCTAGAATTATCTACAAATTACTCGATAAAATTATCTGAATGTGAACCTGCCTATAATTACTACTTTAATAGCCCTATTTACAAATTAAAAATCATCTTAAATGTTGTTTGAAATTCATAACGTCATCGAAATGAGTCTGATTGCACAAATTAAAGACATTAATTCATTTGTGCTAGAGAATCGTTGAGTTGGAATTGTCTCAGAGGAAGTCTTCATGACGATATCTCGTCAACGTGCCACGAGGGTCATCGATGAGCCGCAAAATAATTTCTGATAATATCCTATTGTAGCCACCGTAATATAACTATATAATTTAACTAATAATAATAACCGATCAAGAAGCTAAAAATAATAATAATCACTCAAATGAAATAACAGAATAAAATAAAAATAATAAAATGATAATAATAAAAATAAAAATAAATCACTATAATTTAACCGACCAAGAAGCTCAAGAGATTAACTACTCTGTTCGCTCCATCTGAACTGCTCGTGTTTATATATGGAGGAATAAAAAACGTGTTGAAAATCACTACTAAGGTCGGAGAAGGTTCAGAAAGCGTGTGATGCGAGGGTGTTTTAAGAGCAAAAGCTCCTTCGTCGACGCACCAGTGGGGGACCTGACAACGCACAGTGAACGAGTGGGGAGGCGCGTAAAAAGAGCTCGGATCCCTTTGGGAAAAGCGGGTGCTGCTTTGGAATAATTTGTGGGACAAAAAATTACATTACAGGCGTCCGTCGACGTGGAACTAATTAGCGCACGTGAGAAAACCCGGCTTAGCATCGGTAGGTCGATTAGTTTTTCATCAAAGGTGAATCGGTCTTTGGGCCCCGTGCGAACGACCAGATTGCGTTTCCGCATCGATGATTATTGAGACAATTGCCCGAGTAGAACGGGGTGACGTAGGCACATATAGGGCCCTAAGGCAAACAGGGTCTCTGTAGATAATGTATGTATTTTCGCTCTTATACGAGCAGATATTAATTCAGTTTTCAGGGTCTCTGCAAAAGATGAAATTGTAGCGGTATGCAGTGCACATCCAATCGCCAATGGCTGACGACACGCTAAAGAGAAACAGTAATTTTAAACAGCTTTTGAGATATTCCTTGCACTGAAATTTAAAAAGGTTGTTCGAGAACCAGGAATATTTGAATCTATTCAATCCTGAATCATTATCAAATCTTGATAGATAGCTCGAAATATTTTACTAATTATTATAAAATGCTGGTTTTGCGAACAAAAAATTCATTCAAAGACCTGTTACGAAAAAAAGAAAAAATTGAACAGCATTGCTGTTCATGTCTTGCGAGATTCTGTTTCCTCCTCTTTCAATCCGCTTGTGGAATTTGTGCTCCAAGGCACACAGAAGATAGCCCCATTGCTTTTTTCTGCCACTGCATGACTAAAAATGATTTATTACTGCCAAGATCCAAAATGATTCGAAAGGCTCGAAAAATCGAACATCAAAATTCAATCTAACATCCAGCATCCTTTACTCCAAAAGAGTGCTGCTTTTTATATGGAAAAGAGGCAAATATAGGCCTGGACTATTTTTAAAAGCTCAGTAATGTCTGGATTTGGGACTCTGACATCTTGCAATAAATGAGCCGATTGTAAAAAGTTCAACAATCTGAATCAATGTAAAAAATTCCGCAAGAAATAAAATTACGTTTGCTTCCGAAACTGCGTCCTTGACATGCGCGTAAGTCAACAAATCGGAAAGAAATCTAGTGTGGTATTTCATTATCAACCAGGGCAAAGGTTACGTGAATATGACGGCAATGGTGTAGCTTTTATGGCCAGGGCAACGTCAAATGAGAACAATCTCCCACAAGGCGTGCAGCAGCTCGTCAAACAAGCACTTCCATTCGCTTCAGATACAACGAAATGTGATCAAACTCCAGCTTCCATAGGAGGTCAGAGCATCCGCTAAAATTTCCCTGATGCAGGGATTTCATTCCTCGACGGGGAGAGGCATCACTTGCGAGTCGAATAAAATGAACATACGCATCATTGCATATGCTCTTGTGTTTCCCAACCAAGTATTCAATTTTTCCTGTGAGGATGGCGGGGGGGGGTTGATCTTCCCCGACTGAGATCTCCTCTGGTGCAACCTCAGTAGAAGTTTGATGAATAATTAATTCGTGAATCATAAAAAGAAACAATTTGATCGGATTCTGCAAAATATCACGAAACGAAATCGCACAGAACACGTAAAATTGAATAGCATTTAGTTTTTTAAAAACTGCACATAAGAAACATTACTTTGAAGGGGAAATGGACAGCCAAGAACAAATTTGAAATCGATCATCATGAAAGAGTACGGTTCACTGCGATTCAAACAAAGAAATTTTGTAGTGTCATCCCACGTGGTAGATTTAACTGCATGAATACTAGAATGCATTGTGACTGCACTTGGTCAATTGCCGTGTTTGCGGTTAGGCAATTTAGAAGGAGTTGTTGACACGACAAGGTACAGATGGAAGCAGGATAATTGAAAACGACAATTTTGACAGCCATGAAAAATCCTCGGAATTGACCATCATTGACAAGAGAACGGCTGGTTGCGTTTAGAACAAAACATTTTCCTGCTGTATTCACTTTTGACAGAGGTCAACTCATTTATATACCGAAATGCATTGGGACTGTGCATGGCGAATTACAAGATGACACGTCTAACTATTCTTACAATTCACGTGGCTACACAATAACCACATCAAGTTCAGACTACGACCACACTGTCAGCCCCTACAAGATGCTCACGAATTCAAATGAACGAAGGTATTGTGGCCGTGTAGCACAGCCTCGTTTGCACACTCTCCCGCCTCATTACAAATGCTTCTTTCCCGTGAGGAATAATGTCAGCGGCTCTCAATAGTTTGATGAAGACGGACATCTTCGCTTGTCTCTCCTCTGAGTGTTGAACAATAATAATTCACTGACCAATTGGGGAAACCAGGATTACTGTAAACTCCAGAGAAAAAGCGAACTCAGTTATATTCCCTTGCTGAACTTGTTGGCTGTTGCCACTGTACCACATCATAGTTATTTGACAGCGCAGCTTTGGCGTTCTCTCGCAAGTTCGTTCACAGCAGCTTTGTTGGCGCTCAAAACTTCAAAATCAAATACGTCTCCGTGTATTATGGAATTCATTGCTGACGTCATTAAAGAAATTGAATTTCAGTGGATTCTCAAAAAAATAAATCATGAAATTACAAGCTAGTATTTTCTTGACCTTTCTGTGTATCCATGTTGATTTCTATAGAAAGTGTCATTTTGGGGTTAAGAAGAGTGACCGTTATACACAGGTGGTTGCTCTATAGAGGTGGCCGCTAATACAGGTTTGACTGTATTCTGATATAAACACTTCGGATGCTCAGTGAGACATCTAAATTGCGCAAGAAATGAAAAGTACTTAAGTACGAGGTGTAAGCAATGGTACTTTCTTTCGTTCTTAGTGTGTACATGGTCAGGTAACTGTCGAGTGTCATTCAATTTCAATAGGAGAGCATCAAGCACAGCGATAGAGGCTGTGATTCGATCACCAGATCGAGGCGAAGAACGGAGAAAATAGCAATGAACATTGAAAGCAGCTCTGTCATGCAATCGACAAGAAAATGCCAGGAAGATAACAGGGACTTGTTCCATTTACATTCTGTCAACACAAAAGCAATGACTTGAGTCACTTCCAAGTGTCTTGTCCGTTTGGTTAACATAATTGTTCTAGCTCTCCAACCAGACCTTTAGTTAAAACTGTTATTTTCTCTACGCTCTGCTTACACCTTGGATGGTTCCGCGCACAAGGAAGGATCTCTACGTGGATGAAGAAGGAAGGGGTGGCGTTTCGCAATTTGAGACAGTGGGATTACATCGCAGTCAACAATGTTTCTAAATCAACAGTTGAATATCAACAAGGTAAGATGACTGTATCACGAGTGAAGTCGAATGGCATATACCTTTTCCAATTCCAGTAAATGAAATCGCAGCACTTGAATCGACTGGATCATCTGCAAACAAAGAACAACCAAAATTACTAAACCAGGAACAACATCCAACATTCAAACATCCAACCGACCATATAACTGCGTTGTACTCTGCACGGAACACGCCTTACTCCCTCACTGCGAACCACATCTTTGTCAGCAGGAATCCTTCCATATCACTCACAATAGCTGTCAATCACGCGGACTTCATGATGGAGAATGGCTCGGTCGACTTGCCAATCTGTCTAATAGACCAATGTCACTGGCAGCGCGCGGGTGCGATCTAGGGCGCATTCACCACCCGCCACCTTAAGCACCAGCAAGCGTAAGTTGTGTGTTATCTCAATGCATTGATGCATGGGTTCACGATCCTGTCGACGGAGATATTATCTCAACAAACGGGAACGTCGTCATGGCAATTGGTTCATTCCACGACGACAGTGCCAGTTCAGTGGAAGTATCATGCAGACCCATTCATATTATCATAATTGAAACGAAAAGCAGCGTCTAAAAGTCCGTTATATTCGTCGCAAAAGTTGCGAACATTTACGCGCCCATAGCGTTCTGTTTGCAGAAACTCTCTGCGCCTCCGTCCATACCATGTCATGACCCATGGCCATCAAATCGGCATCCAGCTATTGTCGGTTGTAGACTCTTCGCAATTGTGGTCCGTCCACTGCTAATGGTACGGTCCACTGTGTCGAAAAAGCACAGATACATAGCAAGAGAGAGATAGAGAGAGAGAAGATGACGAAAGATACGTAGTTATTTAACCGTGCGTCCAAGAAGAAACGGCGAACAAAGATGCTATCGATCAAAGAGAAAGCACTGTCGAGCTGATCACACTAACAACTGTCTAGCTGTTCACACTGACAACGGTCGAGCTGTTCACACTGACAACGGTCGAGCTGTTCACACTGACAACGGTCGAGCTGTTCACACTGACAACGGGAACATTCGCCACAAGTGAACACATCTCAATGTTGGTACCTTGCTTGATTTATTTATCCCTGCACTGTACAATGATATGATATCATTTAAAAAAGCCTCGTGCATTTCAACAGGCCCCTGGGCAAGCTTCGAAAGCATGTGTTTGTAAATGCCAGGGGCAATCGCAGGATAGAATCCTTCCCTCCGACTAAAAATACGACATCTCTGTCTAAAAATTCAATTGCTTGTCAGGCACTCTACGGTTCCAAAGGCACTTCACCAAGACATAGTCTGTCTGCTCATTGCGATTGTATTGTCGCATCATAAAAGCGGACCTGCTTCGTTGGCTACGACCTTCTCCTCAGAGGTCAGATATCAATCCCCGTGACAAGCAAGAAAACGGATAACTCGAAACTGCATGTTTCATTTTAGTTTGAATACAAACGCTTCATAGAGACCAACAATCTAGCCGCAAACAATCGCCTAAATGCACATGCAATTTTTGCCTCGCTCCTTGGTCTAACCACAACTTGTTGCCAAACCGTAGCCAATGACAACAAGAGATGACCTCGTTGCAACATACATGCGATGGCTATCTCACCACGATCACGAGGCGCCTGGCGAAGACAATGGCTGTGTAATCACGGTTCAATTGATCGTATATGTCAGACCTCGTGCTCTCACGACTGCTGGGCGTGGACTGAGGAAGTTCATCCTCTTAAAAGAGCAGCTTCATCGAAGCTCATACAACCCGCTTCACTTGTGTTGAAAGACGGATTTAAAATGGCGAGCGTTTTGAGAATACTTAGCTCGTCTAATAGGGTACGGACAAAGGTGCTTTTGATACAAGCGAGAACGTAAATCGCGTAAGATTAAAGACTCATCGCTTTTCGTCTTTAGATCACAATAGAATCGATACAAATGCAAAAGGACCTCCTCGCAAAAACCAACGATAGAATCGGGCTACAAATGCCGCTTCTCTTCTTTGCCAAATGATGAGGAAAACCAAACGCAGCTGCAACAGCAAGCATGGCAGTCCCGCAATAATATACTCCAGCAGGCCATTTGTCAAACAGAGCGTTACAGTAACTGCGATCGCAAGAGGAAAATGTATTCTAGGCAAGCGGATGTTTCTTCCATCAAGGATCAACATTCTCGAACTAAGACTAGAGTGCTGCGAAAAAGTATTGCAATCCCCACATTAGCTACGTAATTTTTAGCGTAGCCAAGTAATTTTGTGTCACGTTTTGGGAAACATTCCTTGAAATCAGGTATTTCATTTTGCAGATAATTATTTTATAGCATGTAATGCTGTCGAACAGTACCTGAGCAGTGTAGCCAATTTAATTTCAATATAATATTTTGTATCAAATCGCAAGTAAAGTCACGCTAGTCGTCCAGTATGCTTAGAAAAGGTGCGGCAAATTAATACGAAGTCGATACTTTTAGTGTGAAATGTTGACCCATTTTGCCCTTCCAAACAGTCTCCAAGCATATTTAACGCTTGATTATGACAAGCAATAAACCGTGGCACAAAAAGCAAAATAGTGACATTGAGAGGTTTAAAAGGAGCGGAAAGCTAAACGGAGTTGTTGTTCTTGACTTGGTAAAACGAAGATAAACACTGAGCATTATCTTAGCTGCACATTTTAGTCTTGTCTAGTCCTTACACTGCATCATCATCATCATCATCATCATCATCATCATCATCATCATCAATTATTCTCAAACCGGGTCGAGATCGGGTTTCGTTTAAAGCGAGAAGAAGTGAATCGGATTCCGTTCTAGGTGATTTTCAAAATATCGTAAACTTCCTTTTCAGAAACAAACTGCGTTTTCACCGCATCAATTTTCTCAAATTGACTTCTCACGATCCGATATTCACCCAATCCGGTAACGCTTAGAATTAACTTGGATAACAAACGATCGGATCCGATTGTACAAGGAATTATGGATATACAATGATACCTGTCTGTAAATGGTTACCTTTGGGACCAGACGAGAATGACTTTTATAGACAGGTGGCCTTTCTGTCCAGGTTGATTTCAATAGAAAGTATCATTTTGGGGTTATAAAGAGTGGCTTTTATACACAGGTGGCTGCTCTATAAAGTTGGCCGCTAATACAGGTTTTATTGTAGTGATGTTGTTCACTGATGGAAGAATGATCTCAGCGCATCATCACATCTAAGCTGAAATCAGAAGGGAGTCGCCAAAAGTGGTTCTCCAACGCAGAAATGTCTAAATCTGAGCAAAGCCGTCTGAAAGTTAGACCAATACGATTCAATCCCGGATTGGAACGTTGCCTGGATCCCTCCTAGTTTTGTTTAGCCCTTGGCCAATCAGATTGAACTTCGAGAATGAATGACGTTTTTAACTCCAGTAATCACCAGATCTCCATCCTCGTATTCATGTAAATAACCTCGTTGTGATGTCATTACCATATTTCTGTACTTCGATGGACAGTTGTATATACAGCCAAACTTGCATTAGCGGCGACCTCAGCAACCTGTTGATAAATGTCACTCTTCGTAACCCCTAAATGACACTTTGTATAGCAATCAACCTGGACAGAAAGGCCACCTGTCAATAAAGGTCATTTTTCATAGGTTCCAGAGGTGACCGTTATAGACAGGTTTCATTGTACTTTAAAGGCTTTACTCACTTAATGTGAATAAGAATTTACCAGAAAACCAATAACACTTAGTCGTTGTCTCTATAAAGTACTCAAGTTTAAACTGAAAATAGCTTTCTTTGTATTATGGCCTACATTCACAAAAACGTTTCACGATCATATAACATGTTCGTTCATCTTGACCAATATTTCGAGCAAACGGATATATTTTAGCAGCTCAATGTACTTTCAACGTAGCTTTTGTTACTCATCCGTAGATTTCGTTCTTTTTATCCGATAATCACTCGATCCGATAATTTCAATTACGTATTCACGTGGACATTCATATTTGACTGTGGATCATATTAGTACCTGAACGATAATGTATGCCTGTGACGTGTCATTACCTCTAATCAATTCAGTTGCGCCAACAACGCATACCGCTAGCAGACTGTCGGACCATCGACCAAGCTCCGTCCGAATGGATTATGCAATACAAAGTAGTTGACTTCTGACCCATGCGATGACACCAGGAAATTGTTTGTTTAAATTTATTTGCAGTGAATTCATCCATTCCAAGATGCCAATTTCCATGTTGCCTCTTAACAGTCAATGATGACGATTTCAGCTTAAAACCAATCAACTGCTTGAAGCCAATCGTATCCGCATCAGAACTGAAATTGGCATCAGTTGCGTGTTGTTTCATCATGTGGCTTCATTTACGTGTCAAAGATTACAGATGACGTCAGACAGACTAAGAAATCTCCATGGGCCATATTCATAGAATAAATCGTGGCCCAGGACTCAATCTTATCATACAGATTTTAGTAACTGAGATCAGACTAAATGTTAGTCCCGGACTACACTTTAGTCCCGGTCTAGGAATAAGGCTCCAGCTCGTTTGGCTGACGCCCAGCATCGCGTGACCTCACATCTGGTCTCAATGAAATCCATACTTGACATGGGTAGTGTTTTATTTGTCCCGCACAACGGATTGTACTTTTATGTTTCATCATTCCCGCATTGCTTGCCCAGGTACGGCATCAAGAGTGCAGATTAGAGGAACGTCCCCGTCCCCCTTCCAAGTCAATTCTACGATTACTTTCTAAATTCCTCCAAATCCGGTGAGAAATAGATATAGGATTACAGCTATGCCTTACAAACTTAACGAGCAGTCTCACAGATTTCTATAGAACATAATCAAAGGATTGCGCGGAGAAGTCTCCCGCCATAGCCTTATTTCTAACCGACAGTGTCACATCTTCAAACTGTCCCCTATCTAGGGGTGACGGCACCCAATGGGGTTGATGAGTTTGAAAGATTTCTTGCGATCCATTGTGGGGCACTTGGGGTCAGGAGATTCACAACTAGATTACGTCAGTGCTGCGAATAGTCAACAGTGAATCAGCATCTCATCCAACTTCGTCCGCTACATATAATATATATTATATACAACATTATCACTCTATGGTCGATGGAACATACGACAGATATTCATGGCTGTGGCCCCAGCAACGATCCCATCTCCGTCTGACCAACCCCCAAGACAAGGGGGGCACCAAGGGATCGACCTCTGGCTCATACCATCGGACCCTCTATTCCACCAACAGGAAACCAACTTTCACCTTTTTAAAATCACCGGACATCAATCCGAAACCATTGTGGTAAGACCTGGCAGGATTAATGAGGCGGCGACGACAAAACCACTTGGGAGATTAGACTGTGCAATATGTCAGACCTTTTGACAAGCAGCCATAACAAACATTGACAGTGTGTCAGGGCCAATCGCCATCTCGCGTCCCGCCGCATCCACAACAATAAACCATCATCATTGTGAAGGAAAGACAAAGCAACGGACGACACAACCATCACATTATTCTGATATTCAAATCATTATCAGCTTGGACGTCGCATCAACATAGAAATTGACCCCATCGACATCGCTGGTGCATTTGGGACTCCAGCGGAAGGCGCGCCATTCCTTTCCCTCATGCGATCTGCGCAGAGCTGCACACAATCAACACCCCTCCGCTTCAATCCCCGCCTGGGATAAAACGTGGGGCATTGTAAACCAATGAGATGTGGCTGAGGATAGTGCTGTCATGATCACGGATTACTTGGACTGTTCTAAATTGGGGTTCACGCTCCTCCCCATGTACCCATCTGCAAGTGGGACCCTTTGGGCACTCTTCAAGACATCCCCTCTTGCGAATGTCGCGAGGCAAATGCTCTGTTACACTTTCTTTGCGTGCACCTCCCATAGCGATTGGCATGATAGGAAGTCATCACAGAAGGGAGTGATTACTGCTGATACCAAGCCAGGACTGAGAGCATGAAGCATTCGTCATACAGACTGATGACAGTTTCATTGCATTGTGGCGAATGTAACCAACCGAGATCTGACGGCGACGTAACGCAAACGGAAGAAACTAATATCAAATGAGAATCCTAGTTGGCACATAGCTGCATTTTGGACAGCTATTTGCTAATGGCTACTTGATTCGTTCTTCGTTAATATCAAGGTACCATGGCAGTGGATTCAAATGTAACGAAGCCAGGTACTGTAGCAATCCGTAGACTGGTAGAGGAATCGTTTTATTCCATCCATGGGAAATTGACCTCTAGGGTGAAAAGTGCAGGAGAATCGAAACAAGAGCACAGTGTAGAAAGATGTCCAGCGCTGCGAAGAACGTACCATTTCCAGAGGACAAAAGCAATACAGCCACTCAACATTAAACTTTTCAAAGGG
>OFHS01000180.1:43709-55171 GCA_900245855.1 Calvadosia cruxmelitensis
GCGGGGACCATTAGGGGTGAACGACCGTTAGCGTGGCTCTGAAATCAGACACCTGACCAACGCGATGGCCTCGCGACGGGAAGCGAGCCCACATGACAGTGGCATGTCGACAAATGTCGTTTTAAACAACAGCTTCTGTCACGAATCATGTCGGCGTTGCACTTCACAGACTGATAACCAGATGATAGCCGCGAAGTCCCTTGTCAATACAACTACTGCACGTCGAGTGTGCCATGCAGGCGCCAGCAGCTACGAGGAGCTTTGGAGTGGCAGCGGTCGTCCCAAAGCCATCATCGGCCACCGCGACAGGAGCAGGCACACACCCAGGCGCGTGTCCACCCGGCGACAGCAAGAAGAACAACACACGATAACAACACCGGCACATCTATTCATATGGCTTACCAAGCTGTCCAGATCTACGTCGGATGTGAAGATCGACTTGTCACCGCGGAACTGTAAGACAATATGACAGACACACCAACAGTCAATGCAGCGTCATCAGAGGGTCGGACAGAACGGGTTGAGCACAATTTACGCGTTGTCAACTATGCCAGCTACTAATTCGACATCCGCAGTTAATTGACAGTTGTCATGACAGCATTGATAGCGTGGCGGATGTTGCTAAACGAAGACTAACCAGCCCTGGAATGCACCCCATGCGGTGCAGTGTTAGCACCGGTGGCTAATGGCGTTGCTTGGCAACAAAAGTTGACCACAGCGGAAAAATCGCCAAATTTGTCGTCGAATTTTCTCTTACCAATAAAAAATACAAAATAAACAAAGGATGCGCTACAAATTGGTACAAAATTTCAGGATGTGATAGAGGTGACGTGCAGTACCGTTAGGAAGTGGCTGGCAGCTAGCTGACTGGAGCGTAATCACAACGGTCCGCCCCTCGACTCACTAATTACAGCGAGCAAACAAGGAGAGTCACGGCATCAGAATCGATCCAAAAGCGGACTAAAATGGTTGACTTTCTCCCTTGTAATTCGATACAATGTAGAGAGCCGAGCACGTCTGCATTCATCGACGCACCGTACCCCTTGCGGCAGTCGAATGGCGCTCGTAAGAACTGCAAGCATGCGGCGCAATGGCCAACTTTGGCTTACAAAACGCCAACTGAGCTGGCGACTGGGCTCTGTCAAAAAGATTTACCTAACTCGACCCCTGCTCAAGTAATCCAGAATTTGTTACCGCAAGCAACGGTAATTTGGCACTAATTGTTTGGCAAACTTGCAATAAATGTGTCAAGAATCCAAATGTCAATGTGTAAAACACAAATAAACTAATCAAAGATAACGATTGTATAACAGCGACGAATTATAACAATTATAAAATTCGACAAACTATCCACGGAATGTTTTTATATCGTGGAAGTTCCGCACTCCCGTTTCATTTCAAAACTCAAATAGTAAACACGAAATCCGACACTTGTGTTGCTCGCAAGTCGTCCAGTGCCTATTGGCAAACATATCGCTTTCCCGCCTCTCGCGATGGCCTTTATCGAACTTCATCAGACACAAATTAACAAAAGTTGATGAAATGTGGAAGATATTCATCTTGATTTATAAAAATAAATTAAGGTCAAAACACAGGTGAATGTCTTTACTATCGGAAATACTCGGCTATGAATCGCTGTGACGACAAACGCAACTATTCAAAACTGAACTCGACTTTCAGATTTTGCAAACCTCCACAGGCGGGCTGCTAGAAACTTCACATCGTATACCACAAATGCCTTTTGGACAAGCACTTCAAAACTCGTCCACGAAATTTTAAAAAATTGACTTTTCAACTCGAATACCTCAACTGGAGGTATGGAAAAACCCAAGCAATTTCTAGTTGGAAAATAGCTGAATTAAATTGTAAAATACACAGGTGTATTGCTCAGAAGTGGCCTTACCTGTTTAGAAAAGGCTTGAATATCACCGTTGAAGGATTCCGAAGAGCAAACATCACTACCAGCCAGCGTTGTGTCCCTCGTCGTGCATGTAGCAAGTTCACACTTTTCGAACACCAAAGCGAGCAAAGGAAACAGGGGATGACTAAACGAACAGGAAACAAGAGAAGGAACGTCTTGTAAAATATTGCCACCAATTATTATATTTAGCGCGATAACGTCTGTCAGACACAGAGAGAAGCCGGTTGGTTCATCTCGCGATGTTTTCTCAGCTCAGACAATGAGGCGAGCAGACAGTTTGCATCAAATGCATAATTGGTTGGTGAATGCAATGCCTATAGAATTATGGACATACAGGAACTGCAGCTACATGTCGTGATGAACACACAAGGACATTTTATCGCTTGCGTGAGAAATGTCGCAGTGCGATGTTTCCTCAAGCTGGCTGACTCGTTCTATATCTGAACACGCTGACAAGGGCGCGAGTGGCCGGCCATCAACAACGAAGTGGTGCTCCTCGTCAAAAGCACCCAATTGAGCTTGAATTTTGAGGCGCGCGGTTGTTCGGTGAAGCAGCTTATCAACAAGTGGGACAGACATTTCAAAAACCATCAGAAACGGAGAAGGACAAGACGCAGCCATTCACAACTTGTCATGTCAAGTCTTTGTTAGCTTACCAGGGCTGTCTACACTTGCTAGCATCGAGTCACTTACCCGTAAATTGTCTCTTTGTCCTGCTTGATCTGATTGTCAGATGGCGAACCGAGAGATGCTGGCCCGTGGGGTGACTGGTGGTAAACGTAGGAGGATGACGGTGTGCCACACGGAGCTACAGAAGGGCTGTCCTCCTGCGGAAGAACAGCCAAGGAGCTCGTCGTCGACGCGGACGAAGCCAAGTTCAGGTGATGCATGCTTGCAACACGCGCTGCCTCGTCATTCGGAGATAAATTTGCTGTATTGGTGCTGAGCGGAAGGGCGTACAGAGAAGCCAAAGCCGTAGTGACCTGTCGAAAACGTTGGATTGCTAAAGCACAGGTAAATAAAAGCAATCGTTGGCGGTGTTAGCAGTGCCTAGTGTTTCTGCAGGGCCACGGCGAAGCAAGCAGTGCCAGCCTCGAGCCAGACAGAGGCGCGAAGACAGCACCAGACTACACAAACAATAACAGACAATGCCATGAAACATCCAGAAGTACAGACGTACAGAGATAATTGACAGACATTAGACGGCAGCAAACGGTCAACTGCTGATCCCGGGAGACGCGCGGGGCTGGCAGTAACAACATTGCAGCATACGCGGTTTTGTCGCATTTCCTCGAACCGTCGTGGCTTGCATCACCGCAGCATCAACGACCAGGTCTGTTCTGCCGTCTAATGAAAGGCGATGATGACAATCATAAAGTGGACGATGACTCGACGATGGATCATCCTTTTACTAACCCTTTGAGAGGCCATCGGCGAGGACATGTAACGTTCAGTTGCTGCTGTGAAAGCTACTGTGAGGTGTCTACACAGTCCGCGTTGTTACCGCCAACATCGATTCCTGGTGGGGATTATCATGGCTCAGCGTCACAGACTGAGCAAGTAAAACGGCGCGGCGGCAACCCACCCAATAACCAAAACCCGTGCTGCCAGCCAGATGAGGGAAATCGCGCGAGTTGAGCATGATACCAAACCGCACCGACATGCTCTCCAACTCAGGCCCTGCAGCAAAGGCTGATATGTCAATCATTTGACCCGGCGTCATGGCAACATAGAAAACCGATGCCATAGTAACATTGTAAATCCGAGCCAAGAATTCTAGAGCTGAAGTCGAAAAAATTATCCCAGTTTCCCACTGATCGTTGGAGTGATGGCACGAGTCGCATTATAATGCTACTGTGGACCAAAAGTTACACTGATACATGCAGCATCTCGAAAGAAAAGAATACAGGATTGTCGGAGCACATACCTTGACTAGGCAAGCTTCCTCCATCGGCTGGCTCGTGTTTTGGGCAAGCATGGCCTTAGAAAACCTTGTCCTGCATGCATCCTCCACTGGCCGCTTCCACTGACAGACGGATGCCTTGGCAAAGATTACATCGGCTGAATCCGGAGACACAGATCTCGCCACCCTTTTGTGCAAATCAAACAAACACTACATAACAATGGACGAAGCAGGCGTTATTAGCAAGTCCAATTTGTGATTCGATGGCTGGTGTAAGACCCGCTTGTTTAATCCAAATGTTGACATTGTGATGTTTTCCGCGAGGAGAATGTCTGGTGATGGATCACACAGTACGAAATAAAAGTTGCCGTTGGAATCCAATGTCTTTTGCTTTCGAAAGAAATTTTTAAAATAAATTCAACAGACATTTTTCAAATTTTCTCACTGAACGCTTTTCTTTTCACCGGTTGAACATCATACTACGTAAACATTTATACAAATAAAATTCGCGTTTTAATGAATTTATCGGATCATTTCAATTCTCATGAATAGTTGAAACACGCGAGATAGAGTGGCGTGTTTTTAGCCATCACATCTCCCAGTGCAATGTCCTTCAGACATTTTTTTTTACTTGTGTCAAACCGTAATGGAAGGAAAATTACTACGCAGAAAGCAACTGCGATAAGAATTATCGACAGCATCTTTTAGCAATGCAGAACGTGCGATCTGATAACAAGGTCCGGATTAACGATCTTATGCCAACTCCTGAACATTCCTCTCTTCTATTTTCTTCATTTTTATCTAATTTTAATGAACATTTAATTACCATGTTTGCCTTGTAAATATTGATCTTCGATGTGTTAAGTATTGCCTGATTGTTTTAAATGACTCTGATCGCTTGTGTAGTATGTTTGTCTTCTAACACGTCAATTGTAGAGAGAGAATTCAAATAAATATTCTAGTCAGGACTCACTGGCTCTGGGAGTTTACTTTGGCGGAGCGAATGTGAAGTTTGAGGGCTCACAGGGATAGCATCAACGCCTGCTTGACCATTTCTCTCGTGGTTTGCCCTAAATAAAGCGGAAATGAGTTACATAATTTTCGTGAGTTCTTCGATCTTGACCTAGGCTATTAAAATGCCGTCTTTTGTTGCGTGATCTGATCGTAATGACCCGGTAATTAAACGTAGGCGGCAGAGGTGACAATATCATCGAATCCTATTCAATTTTCGTCTAGATCGTTTTCCTTGTTGTAATTCACACAATTTATGTTCATTTTAATCGAATTACGCCCCATAAACGATGCCATCAAGTGTAGAATGACACGATTTCTGTGTTTTCAGAAGCGATGAATATTTGGCGTCAAATGGTTCATTGAACTTTGCCCCAATAGTCTGAGATCTAGGGCGTGTCAATTGTCATTAACAAGAGATATTTGATCCTATTGGACACGAAGAACAATCAACTTGGAAATTGCCCCCTTACAATGGTATAAATCCCTATTGTTGATTACGCCGATTGGCGCACGAGGCACTCCCGACGTTAAAGCTAACGACAAGTAATCATTAACAGTTGATCAAGCACACATGATTTTCAGATTTGACCATGAACGTAAGGAATTTATCCCTGTGTACTGACACGAAATTAATTAAACTAATCCAAATGGTTGAAGGAGCAGGCCACTCTTTGAGTATGTGTTAAAACAATCTAGTTGTCAATCATATGATTCAGGTGGAGGGATAGTTGCGTTAAAGAAAGAACAGGGAATATTCACGTTGAAAATCATGAACATAACGCTCCACCAGCTGCGATGTATTTGCAAGTAATCCATTGGAGCACAGCGATTTTCAACTGAAAACTGCAGCAAATGACATCTTGCGTTGATGACAAAGGACTTCCGAAAAGCAGCTGCCGGGAAGGATCAGTATGGTTTGGCCTTATATGATGCCGGTTCCATGTGACATTACTTGGTTCATGGAAGCAATTGCATGATCACTTTTTATGGTCGCACGATCGATTGATCACAGACCACGCCTGCTAATGTTATGCCTGTATAGGGCCAGATCGAACACAGACAGGAGTCAAGCGGTACCCACCCACACTTCTTCAGGCACATCAGAAATACGTACACTTATCCCGTACTTAGAATTGTCAAATTCGTGTCACCTAAGCTTAAATCATTTATCTTCAATTATGCGTAACGCTATTGGCTCAGACAAGACCGCGTCCTGTCCTTGGAGACAAAACGGCCGAGGCGAGGAGAAGGTCTTACCTTGGTAAGCTAGTGACTCTGTCTCCGCCGCCTGAGCAGATGTGTTGTCTTGTGAGCTTTCAAACGTTCATCTCTTGAAGTGCTTGCTATTGTTGTAGGCAATCTCACACCCGGTGTAATCCGCTATGTGTCAGCAGAGAAACGGTCGCCCAGCCCTGAAGCATCTCCCGACGTCGCCCTGTCAGACAAATCTGAAGTCTAATTAACGGGATCGCATACGATGCACAGTGAATAGGATGGCTGGCGCCCGCCGTCGAGCAACTGGACAACAAAGGCCTCGCCACTTATAAGATCTCAACAGCACAGTCGCAGACAAGTCGATCTTGCACATCTTAGCTGGCGCTAGCCTCGTCTTGAAAACGGTGACTCTCGTTTGCATGTACTGTTATTAAGTGCGCGAAAATAACAAGGTGTAAAAACAATTTGCAAAGTAGCCCGACCAACTGTAATACGCCACGTGTGTCGGTATTTGTTAAAACCAGACATTCACCAAGCGAATTATGAATCTACCTCGCTTTCACAAGTAAGGATGACATACTATCGCTTCATATTTTTCAATTTCACAAGACTACCGATTCACTATGTCCTTTTAACAATGCCATCAACTTCAATCACGACTCATGACTCACCAAAGCAGCAGCCTAGATCAAATAAGCCTCAGACACTTCCTAATTTGATTACTGAGCGTGCAGGGCGCTTATGTAAAAGCCTATTGCACGAACAAAAGATGTGCATTATTTACACACACTTTGCAAGATATTAAACAATTCCCACGCATAAACACCAGATGATATTCGCGTGTGCGTCTGCAGTTCGTGAGAACCGGTAGGCATGGCAACGCATTTCAGTAGCGCAGGCCTCTATCGTGCGCTTCTCTGCTCGTCTACATCGGGAGCCTCGTAGCCATCTACGGGTAAGGTCTCGACTGGACCGTGAAACGTCAGGGGGAACATGTCCTTATCGACTTCGAGAGCGTCTTCGTACAATTCTTGCGAGATCTTCTTGAGTTCTCGGAGCACTTCTTGGCGGCATTTGATTCGCTCCTGCATTCGTTGCAATTCTTGCTTGTGCGAGGACATTGTGCGCCGCGACCATTCCTTCAGCAACAAAACCCGCTCCTCTTGTTCATCGGCAGACAATTCGACAACGGGACGCAGTCTGCTCGGCTCGAGCCATGCCGGATCTAAAACAAAATAAATATGACAAGAGGTGCAATGTCTGTATTGCTGGGTGGCGTTGTAATGGCCAAAAACTAACGTGGTATCAGGGACAGAGGTGTGTAGTGGCTGACGCGCGGTCAGTGTGAACTCAGTGTCGTCATTGTATAGCCAAGGGATCGTCAGAAGATGTACTCGTGTCATCCTGTAACCATCCTCTTTCCCGTCTGTACTCCGTCGTGTCAACAACTCCGTCTGTCCTGTTATCTACGCTGTGTCTCACGGCATAGAGCTCTGGCACCAACGACCATATGTACTCCTTGGAACTCTGCCATCTCTCCCTGTCGTGGGCACAGTCTACCAAATATATGTTATGGAAATGGAATGCGAAAGCCTGCTTTCTTCGGCTTCTACAAGTGTGTTGGCTCTTTGAAGTGCATCGTAATCACATGGGCGTGTAGGAGGGTCATCCTCATTCTCAGCTGCTCGGTCACTGTTCTCAACCACTATCAATGAACAATTCGAAGACTGAAACGCCTACTACAAACTCAGAGCATCAGTACTTGGAAAAGCTACGGCTCTGCTTCTCGTACATAGCTCAGGATTCCTACACAGACAGACAAGCAGAGAGCTTACGCGATAGGTCAGTCGTCAGAAGAGCACGCGTACACTGCGCAGCAGAATAAACAACGCATTTGAAGACTTGCAACACGTAGCATTTGCTTGATTCCGCACCGACAAAATGGCTTCTTTTCCCAAGTTCCAACGCGTTCTCTAGTGCTCCGAGGAAGCTCGAGGCTCCTTCATGACACTGTTGCTTGGCAACGCCGCGTAACGCAACTTGTCGTATGCCCCAGGTGGTCATCTAAATGCCAATGAGACTAAGGGGGCCACAAATGATCCCTAAACAGAAAACCCCTGACCTAGTCAACCTCAATTTTTAAATTTAGCATTTTATTAGCTGCATTAAATTTTGATATTTATGTAGAATGCATTTGAAGGCATCAAGGTGGCCACGTCAATATATGCAAGAAAATACGATTGACAGCGTGTTGTTGTTGGACTTAAGATAACACACCTTCCAGAAAATATAAGATGAATTGGTAAACGGGTTACGACATGACTATCGACTATGGTTGTTGTTGTTGTTGCTGTTGTTGTGAGAGTCTAGGCTAGAACTTGGATATGGCATTGCGATCCACTGCTCTTCTGATGAAGTCAAAATGCTAAGCTAATTCAGTATTTGGCCCACGTGGATAAAAATAAAAATAAAGTCTAAATTCTAGTAAGAACATGCAAACAGATAAAATAAATAAATGATAAGATGCTTTCCTGCAAATGTTTTCAGCCCCTTAGGTATCCGAGCATGCACTACAGTCAAATATGTAATAGCAGCCACCTCTATAGAGCAGCCACCTGTATATAAAGGCCATTTTTCATAACCCAAAATGATACTTTCTATAGAAATCCACCTGGACAAAAAGGCCACCTGACATAAAAGGTCATTCTCTTCAAGTCCCAGAGGTGACCGTTATAGACAGGTTTCATTGTAAACAGTTTTATTTAATTCAATCCTGGCTGCGTATCTCAGCTGGGTCCAAAATACTGTTCAGGATATGCCTAACTAATTTATCATTGGTTAAGTCCGAAAGATGTGCCTCTTCACGGAATCTTTCCTGTATTCCATTCATCAACCCTACTAGCTTTACAAAATTAGTGAAATAGATTCCAACCAGTCTTTGGCCAAATCGTAGCTGAATTTTACATTTGTTTCATTCTATTTATTAATGCTGATTAGAACCGCTCTGTAATAACAATGCCAATCTACAAATTAATTCTCAAACAAGGAAATAAATTCCTGATTCATTCTGTGGTCTCGACTTTACTTTGAGCTGAGCCCTGAAACTTTAATTGCAAATATCAACACAGAAAGTTTATATATTACACGAAGATCTTCGGCATAGAGCTGGCTCCGATTGGTGTAGTGCTAGCCTCGGAAACTTCCAAAAGTTAGTATCTAACACTGTTAAAATTATCCTGGTTTGCCGTGGCATAAGGCTTTAGGAATTGGCACAGCACTCTGGCGTAATTTTTGGCTTTCACAAAACGAACATTCCAAATTAGATCTCAACCTAATCCTGCGTTTTACCTGAGTATAAAGGAGAATCATTGTGGCACAAAAACTTGAAGGATTTTGCTTTTAATTTCAACAATATCGTACAGGTGTCCTAGATGCAAGCCCAATCATCATTCATCAATAGGGTCTCCGTCAACCCGTCATTAAGAAAAATCTTACAAAAACGCTGGCCAAGAAGAAGAATTTAATGTACATATGATCATTGATGTATAAGTTTGAAGTATAAATTGTTAAAAGTCAGTGGAAGAGATACCATAGTATCCAAGATCTGAGATTTCGTATCAGTAAATCATTTTCAAGGATTTCACTACATGTCGACATTATCGTACAACTTTACAAGTTTTCATCCTCTCTCTTTGAGCAGCGAATGTAAACTTCTGAGCATAGGCCCTCGCATTGCTCTTGCTTAAAAGTAAATGTGGATTACTGTAGTTGGTTACTGTAGTTGTAAGCAAATTCTAATGCAGCACAGGTACGATTTTGTTGAACATACCTGGAACTGAATCGGGATCATGAGGTGGAAGAATCGGAGCTTGTTTCTTCTTGCGCAGTTGCCTGTCTCTCAATTGAGCTTGTTTCTGAGAATTTATAGCCTGCTTCTGCTTTTTCTTCAGCCCAGGATTGTGACGAAGCCATGAAGTTGATGAAATGCAAGCAATACTGGTCGTGTTCAAACGCGAAACAGGAAAAGCGCTGCAGCGTGCGAGCGCCATTTTGGAAAGCTGAAACTTTACAAGACTCGTTTCGAAGATACAGAAATGTGCACAAGAGAAAGTAAATAATTTTCAGGGAATGAAACTCCTCCAAGTATTTACCACTGACTTACTCTTCTCGCAACAAATTTAAAAGCAATGACCCTTTTGAATCAATAGACCTAGATCAGTCTGATCAGACATGTTTGTGAGTTGCAATTTTGGCAGCCCGACAGAGAACGATTATTGAAATTAAAAATATTAGAAATAATTACGTACGACTACTCACTTAATTCAGTGTTTGAAAATAATATCCAGAAAGTGGACTACTTAGAATACTTGGTCGAAGAGGAATTTTTTCCTGAATTCAACCGGATGCAGCTTTGTTGTTCGTTTATTTCATCACATCAGTCATAAATTGTAAGGTAATATAACACATCACTATAATACATAGATAATTAAATTGACAGATACGACAGGGTCATTCTGTGAGCAAAATTTCTTGTTTGTTTAGAAGACCCTTGAATACTGTGTATATAAATAATAGTGAACAAATTTAATGTATATCATTATACAAACTGGCTAACATGAGATTAGATGCACATTGAGAAATGTAAGAGAAGTCTTTTTCTGGCAAGTTGTGCGAGACAGTAAACGCGATTTACTGGCGCAACAAAATAATGAATCGCTGTTTGTCTACATGAGGAAACTGTTTATTACCAGAAGTGAACAAGAGAATCAACACAACGAGAATGCAATGAAACAGATGTACAGAACACTAACAGTTATATATTTGTCACAGTGGCGTAGCCAAGGGGGGCGAGGGGACAGCCGCCCCCAATGCTCTTTCAAGTCATAAATTGAACAATAAGACCAACCCCCCACAAAAAATTTTCCCTCCGGCGGGTCTGGGAGGCTGCGCAACCATTTGCCCTCCCCCCAAATTAAAAGCTGCCTACGCCACTGATTGGTCACGGTGTTAGTTTAATTACGGTCGCTACATACTAAAATGTGTTTCTACGTTGATATACTGTAGCTGTTCAAGGCAGAATAACAATATTATGTAAAACAAAGTGGATAAAATTGCAGTAACTGTAGAGTTGTCTGAGCACTGTACAAAATGGGTAGCATTGAGATTTACTTGTATCAATCGATGTCATTGCCAGCATAGTGAGATGGAAATGGATGGAACAGATCGGAACAGATGTCAATTTGCTGTAAACCTAGGGGAATTGGACAAGCGCAGTCCCAATGCATGACGGGATACATTTGTTTTTAGGCACGTGGCTTTGAACTGAAATCTACAATGATTTCTTCATCAAAATCTAATAATTTTAATAATTTTTGATCTAAAGTATCAACATTTGTTGATCTTTATTGT